>PVJO010006656.1:0-87604 GCA_004026905.1 Hystrix cristata
CTGTTTTTTTTTTTTTTTAATTTTAATGGTACATTTTATGTATGCAGTTTTTGTTTGTTTGTTTGTTTGTTTGTTTTTGTTTGTTGGTGCTGGGGATTGAACCCAGGGCCCTGTGCTTGTAAGGCAAGCACTCTAACCCCTGAGCTAAATCTCCAGCCCTTAATGGTACATTTTAGACGTACATAGCGGTAACAGTCATCATAGGGGATTTGTACCTGTACATGATATACCTTGTTGCTTCTTTTTTTCCCATTCCCCTCCTTGTTTTGTTTTCTAAAGTACCATGTAAATGTGCCACTAATAATTCAGTTCTCATTCCTTTCTTCTTTTTCTTTTTTTTTTTTTTTTTTTAAAACAGAGTCCTGCTGTGTACTTCAGGCTGGCCTTGAACTCAAAGCCATCCTCCTGGTTCAGACTCCTGAGTGCTGGGATTACAGGTGTGCTCGCCACACCTGGCATCTAGCATAACATTAACAATATAATCATAGTGTGAAGGACAGGGCATGGTGGTGCATGCCTGTAATCTCAGTACTTGGGAGGCAGAGACAGGAGGATGGCCATGAGTTCTTGGTAAATTGTCCGAGATGGGTTCAAATTTGTGATCCTCCTGCCTCAGCCTCTCAAAGTGCTGGGATTATAGACCTGAACTATCACACTTAGCTTTGGAGGAAAGTTTTTAAGTGAATATTTCAAAGTTGATTGCAAGTCTGTGTTGTAATTTGGATTTGTACATTTGCTTCAGTGTTTTTTAGATTCTGAATGACTTGTAGGAACAGGGCAATATTACTTGTTTAACAGGTTTGATCTCCTACTGTATATGTGGATCTGCCTTTTTTGCCTATGTACAAAATAAATAATACAGTGGTACCTCTATTCACAAACGCTTTTGTTTGTGGACAGTTTGGTTTGCAAACTGAAATGCTTGGCAGAATTTTGTTTTTGTTTGCAAACTCTGTGGTTGTGAGATGAATACAGCCACGGCCATCTTTCCCTCACACATGAGGACATGGCCATGTTTTTCAGAATCCTGGAACGGAATTAAGTTCATGAACCAAGGTACCACTGTAGTTTAACTATTTTGGGGTGGGGGATGCTGGGGATCGAACTTAGGGCCTTGTGCCTGCAAGGCAAGCACTCTAACCCCTGAGCTAAATCTCCAGCCCCCAATTTAACTATTTTGAAGGAGTTAAAATATAAAGTAATGAGGTCAAGAGAAAGATTTGCCCTTTAAGAGACAAGAGAACTGAGTTAAAGATCTGTAAGTCTTGAAAATTAAAAACACAAAACATTGATTTTCTTTCCTATTTTTTTGGTACCAGAGATTGAACCCAAGGGCTTTGCACTAAGTTACATCCCCAACTCACCCCACCCCCCTTTAATGTTTTATCGATCAATCGATTGATTGACCAAGGGTTAGGGGTTTAGTTCAGTGGTAGAGCGCTTGCCTAGCAAGCACAAGGCCCTGAGTTTAATCCCCAGCACATCCACCTCCCCAGAAAAAAAAGATTGAGACAGAGTCTCACCATGTAGTTCAGGCTGGTCTTGAACTCATTATGTAACCCAGACTGGCCTCGAACTTGTGGCAGTCTTCCTTCCTCAGCCTCCTGAGTGTTGGCTAATGTTTTATTTTGAGATGGGGTTTTGCTGATTTGCTAAATTGTCTGAGGTGGGTTTGAATTTGCTATGCTCCTACCTCAGTTTCCCAGAATACTGGGATTACTGGTGTGTCACCACACCCAGCTAGAAATTAGTTTTTTGTTAAGTATAACAGAATTAAACCAGACCACCAAGGCAATAGCTATTAATTTGAAGAATGCTAGGAGCTGGAAACTCTCATCCTCTCCAGTACTTTTTACTTTGACAGAACCTAAATGTAGAAAGATCAGTGACTCGCCAAAGGTCAGAATACTTTAAGATTGACCTACGTCTGTTGACTCGGAGATCAGTACCCTTTACATTTACTATATGGCTTTATATTACCAGAACTTTTCTCAGGTGTTCAAATGAATTTTGTCTACAGTTCAGTTATTAACTGTTATTAACAGTTCAGTTATGAACTGTTATTAACATTGTAGTCTAAGGTAGATAATAAGACAAAACAAATGGTGGGATTAATTAACTTTTTTGTGTGTAAGTGTTATTATTGGAGACTGAACCCAGGAGTGTTCTACCACTGAGCTACATCTCCAGCCCTTTGTAAACTTTTTTTTCTCTTTTGCATTTTGAGATAGGGTCACACTGGGTAGCTCAGACTGGCCTCACACTTGTGATCTGAGTGCTGGGTCTATGGGTGTGTGCACCAGACCCAGTGCCATTTTTTTTGAGACAAGGTCTGTGTAAGTGGCCCAGCTTGCCTTGAAATTTTTTTTTTTTTTTGAGACAGGGTCTCGCTGTATGATTCAGGCTGGCCTTGAACTCCCTGTGTAGCCTAGACTGGCCTCCAATTCATGATGATCCTCCTGCTTTAGCCTCCTGAGTACTGGGACTACAGGTGTGTACCACCATGCCCAGCTGCTTTGAATTTTTGATCCTCCTCCATCATCCTTCCTAGTAGTTGATATCATAGGCACGTTTCACCATTCCAGGCTAACAACGTCTTTGTAAACTTCCTTATAAATCAGAATTTGGAGCCAGGTGTGGTGACACATGACTGAGGCAGGAGGATTGCCATGAGTTGGGGGCCAGCCTGGGCTACATAGTGAGTTCAAGTCCAGCCTGAACTACATAGTGAGACCCTGTCTTAAAAAAACCAAAACAGAATTTGTTGTAAACTGATGGTTAATTTGAATTTAACCTATAATCAAATGAAGTACAATCAATGATGTGATAAAAACATAAAGAGGGCAAGATGGCAAAAGAGAAGTAAGGAAAAGATTGCATAAAAATCACCCTTAGAAAACATGAAGATCAGCTGCATCACATCCAGTGTGTGTAGGTTTACCCTTCCCTGTTTTTTACATTTAGGAAGATGTGATCTGTTTTCTTGACTGTTATTTTTTTTTTCCCCTGATAAACTGCAGACATTGTAGTAGCAAATTTTAACATTTTTCCTTCCCCATCTGTTTTCCGTGTTTTTTGGGAAATTCCCTTCAGTGCCTTCCTTCCCTGTGTCCTCACATTTCTGGTTTTTTAAAAAAAATTTATTGTGGAAAAGGAAAAAAAAAATTATTGTGGAGTTTGAATGAAACTTAGCGGTCAAGTGCTTGCCTAGTTTAACATACAGGAGGCCTGGTGTTCAGTTCCCAGCATTCCTTAAATTATCCCAATGGACTTGTTAGGAATGTGGTTTAACAATCCTTCGAGAAATTATAGAGCCTGATTGTACAGCCCTGTATAATATCTGAAAGTAACTTGCTTAGAATTTATTGACAGTTTCTTGTACTCATGAAAAATACATATATTTTTTGAGCTGCTGGGGAACATGTTTTAATTTTATATGTACCATGTAAATCCCGTGGCATGGGGATTGACCCCAGGGCCTTGCACATGCGAGGTAACTGCTCTGCCACTAAGCTGTATCTCTAGTCCCACAGTTTGTTTTAAAGAAGATAAAAGCTCCAGCCAGGCATGGTGGCCCACGCCTGTAATCCCAGCACTCCAGGAGACTGAGGTAGGAGGATAGCCATTAGTTGGAGGCCAGCCTGGGCAACATAGCGAGTTCAAGGCCAGTGTGAACTGCATAGCGGGACTCTGTCTCAAAAAACCAAAAATAAGTAAGCAAATAAAAAATTCTAAATTGGGAAATTTCCCAAGTCATCAAGAAGTTTCTGTGGTGCTACAGTGTTTTTTTCTTGTGTTTGTTTTGGTGGTACCAGGGATTGAACCCAGGACCTTCACACTGAGCTATATCCCAGCCTTTTGTTTTATTTTAATAAAAGTTAAAAGGATATGTGTGGAAAACATTGTTTTTCTGTTTGGTTTGGAAGTCAAGTTTAGATGCTTTTCTAGTTTTGGTTGTTCAGAATCCCTAATAAGGCCCGTGGAGCTGCTTTCTAAAACTATGGCTGATAATAAAATTTACAGTACTGTACATGAATGGTTCTATTTATAAGTGAATCATATTGTGTCCTGTCTGCTGTTTCCCTATATTTGCCTTCACCCTCCCTCCATTTTTGTTCCTTGCTCTCATGTGATACTGATATTATGAACAAATTTAGGAGCTTATTAAAGAGCACTATTCCCCCCTCCCATTTTTTATGCTGTTGTGAGGCAAAATGAAGTGGTTCTTTGAAAATACAATTGTAAAAATCCACAAAATTGATGGGAAATTGTTAGGAATAAGTTTTTCTATTTGCTTAGTAGTCTCATATTTACCCCCATGGGATTATTAGGGTTGAGATAGGTAGCATATAAGGGCATATAGTATGTGTGTAGCAGATACTGATGCCCATTTATCAGTAAAGGTTCAATTCCTTTAAGTCCTGTCTTTAGGGACTTGATATTCTTTCCTGCCCGTTACATCGCTTATCCTTTAGTACTGTCATTAGGGGGGGCTGGGGATTTAGCTCAGTGGTTAAAGTGCCTGCCTAGCAAGCGCAAGGCCCTGAGTTTGATCCCCAGCACACAAAAATAACCTAGAAAAAAAGAACCAAAATAATAGTACTGTCATTAGGCCACTAACACTATGGGAGGAGGTAAACTTCAATTACTGTGCTTTATTTTTCTTTTCTTTTTTGGTGCCAGAGGATCGAACTCGGGGCCTTGTGCTTGCTAAGCAAGCACTCTAACCACTGAGCTAAATCGCCAGCCCTGCTTTATTTTTCTAAAAGTCTTTTTATTTGGTGAAAATGGCTATTGACTTTTTTTTTTTGGTGCTGGGAATAGAATTCAGGGCCTTGTGCTTGCAAGACGAGCACTCTAACCACTGGGATAAATCCTCAACCCCTAAAAATGGCTATTGACAGTAGAGGAATTTAAGATTAACTGTGGGTTTTCTGTTTCTTTTTTTTTTTTCCATTGACCTTGTGAACTAGGTGCAGAGTAAGTTATATGTCACTTATGGATGACATAGATTCTGAGTAATGTGTTATTAGGCAATTTCATCATAGTGTACTGACACAACTTAAATGGCATATATATACATACATATATATACACATACATACATATATATATATATATATATATATATATAGCTTTGCATCACTTGTAAACTACATGATATTTACTGTTGGGTATACATTGGCTTGTTGTACACTTTATTTATTTACTTATTTATTTATTTTTGGTGCCAGGGATTAAACTCAGAGCACTGTGACCACTGAGATAAATCCTCAGCCCTACATTCACTTGTTGACTGAAATGTCATTATTAACATATTACTGTATATGCCATTTTCTGTAAAATCCCCTATCTTATCCCTTTCCCTCAAGTACCCCACTACTTAAAAAATGATTACGAGATAATTTAAGACATTTATGAGGTACGTTAATCTGGGTATGGTGGTCTACACCTACAATCTGAGCACTATGGGAGGCTGAGGCAGAAGTATCCCAAGTTTGAGCTCAGCCTCTGTAATTACCAGTTTAACAAAACCCTATCTTAAAGTAAAAGGTAAAAAGAGATGGGATGTAACTTAGTGCAAAGACCTGGGTTCAGTCCCCAGTGCCTCAAAAACAAGTTAAAACAAAAGTCATCAAGTCATCCAATAGGTATTATTATTATTAATAAATTTATTTTGCTGGTCTCAAGCTCTCCCTGATCCTTCTGCCTTGGCCTTCTGAGTACTGGGATTACAAGAGTGAACTACTTTGCCCAGCACAGTAGACACTCTTTTCCCCATAGTAGAGTTAAAACATTACAAATGCTAGTAAAGCCCACAAAATCTCTGTCCTCTCTTTTTTGTTGTTGTTGTTCTGGGAATTAAACCCAGAGCCTCCTGGATTCTATACAAGCACTCTCAACTATACCCCCAGTACTCGCCCTACAAATACTCTTATCATTGCTGCTGAACTGTATGATTTTTTTGTTGTTTTGGAAACAGGATCTCACTGTGTTCCACGCTGGCCTCAAAACTTGTGAACCTCCTGCTCCAGACTCCCAGAATATTGATGTTACAGGCCTGGCTCTGCCACCATGCCTGGCTCTGTGATCTTATCAAATAATGATTTGGTTGTGTATATACTTGTTTCCTTTAATCTCCTAATGCAAAATGAAAGAAAGTAAAAAATTTAGGTCAGAACTGAATTTAATGATCTTGGAATTCTCTTTTTTTTTTTTTTGGTACTGGGAATCGAACTCAGGGCCTCATACTTGCGAGGCAAACACTCTAACCACTGAGCTAAATCCCCGGCCCTGATTTTGGAATTCTCTTTACTTTTTTTTTTTTTTTTTTTTTTTTTTTTTTTTTTTTTTTTTTTTTTTTTTTTTTGAGACAGGGTCTCCTCCCTCTGTAGCCCAGGCTGGCCTTGAACTCACACCAATCCTCTTGTCTCAGCCTCCCAAATGCTGGGGTTACAGCTGCGCACCACCATGCCCAGTGGAATTTCTTTCTTTTTTTTTTTTTTGAGACAAGGTCTTGTTGTCTAGTTCAGGCAGGCCTTGCATTTATAATGATCCTTCTGCCTCCACCTCCAAAGTGCTGGAATCACAGGTGTTCGCCATCGTACCCCAGGGGAATTTGTTTACTTCTTTTTACTCACAGAATGAAGGTGATTATGATTGCTTGACTTCTCATAGTGATGTAGATTCATAGATGTACAAATGCGAGGTATGATCGAAAAACATGCTGTTTAAGTACAAATTTATTACAGTAAAAGACAGATTGCCATTAATTACCCTCAAAATTCTGCCCATCACTTTGAACACACTTATCCCATCATTCTTGCCACTTTCTTTTTTTAATATTTTTTTCTTGCCACTTTCTGAAGCAGTTCTCAAAGTCCTTTTGTCCAAATATCTTTAATTATGCTCTCATTGACTGCCTTGATTTTTTTTGTTTTTTTGTTTTTTGGTGCTGGGGATTGAACTCAGGTCCTTGTGCTTGCAAGGCAAGCACTTTAACCACTGAGCTAAATCCCCAGCCCCTCCTTTTTTGTTTTTGATCATACCTTGTAAAAGTCTCAGGAAAGAGGGACTTCTAAACCTACTTCAGAAACTTGTAAAAATGATAGTATATCTGTGTTCAGAGCAAAGGGTAGTATTTTGAGAGAGGTTAAAAGCAATGTGTCTTTTAATGTAATAGTTTTAAAATATTTTTAAACATTCATTGTATTCTTGATCACTCCTTGTACATATCTCTAAGACATTTGTTACCTACTCTTTGTCCTGTTTATGTCCTGTCCTTTTTTTGAGACAGGAGGGTCTCGCTTTGTAGTGCAAGTTGTTCATTTGTTTTTTTGTTTGTTTGTTTGTTTGTTTTGGTACTGGGGATCAAACTCAGGGCCTTGTGCTTGTAAGGCGAGCACTGTAACTGCTGAGCTAAATCCCCAGCCCATGTGCAGGTTGTTCTTGAACTCAACTATGTAGCACAAGTTGGCATCTAAAGCGTAGTGATCCTCCTGCCTTATCCTCCTAAGTACTGGGCTTATAGACATAGGCCATCACTCCTGTCTTATTCTATATTTTGATCTTTTTTGGGGGGGTGTTGGGGATCGAACTCAGGGCTTTGCTTATTCTCTATTTTGAGACTGGGTTTTGTAAAATCTCTAAATTTCCCAGATTAGGATGGAATTTGTGGTTCTGCCTAAGCATCTCAGAGTACTGGGATTACAGGTGTGTACCATCACTTCTGTTTTCAAAATTAATTTTCTCACTTTCCCATTTGTGTTATTTTCACTCTTATTAAACCAAAGTGACTATATTCTCTTAACTTTATGCTCCTCTTCCACATTTTTCTCTGGTCTGTATATATGATATATTTAAATGAAATTTTTTCACACCAATCTGTACTTTTAGATATATGATGAGTAACAAAACTAGGGTGTTTAGTATGGAAAAGTTACCAAAGCTGATTTTAAAAAATCTAATTTTGAAGGGGGGACATCCCAGTAGTTTTGTTTAAAATTTGTATATCCTTCCATTTTTCCTTTTTAAATATTGTTGCCTGACATGATAGTATTTTAAAACTCCTGTCAGTTCCTTATAGTGACACCTACTGGTAGAAGCCTTTGCTACTATTGTGCTGATTAACCTTTAATTAAGGAAAACTATTCATTTTCTGGACTGGTTTTAAATCTGTACACTGTTAATAATCCAAATGAAGGTCAGTGCAGAAGCTGTATGTTTTGTTGTTACGAGGATGGTGGGTTTTTTTTTTTTGAGACAAGGTCTCCCTTTGCCTTGAACTCATCTTGGTGGACCTCCTGCTTCTGCATCCCAGGTGCTGGGATTACAGGTGCGCATCACAATGCCAGACTGTGAAGATGTTTTTCATGAGAAAATTGAGGTAACTACAGTATAGAAAATATGGGAAATACAAAAGGGAGTGGAAAAAGCTACACACTCACTGTTGCAGTCACTAGTTTGGTGTGTTTTTTCTGCTTTGTTTAAATTTTAATGTGTGTGTTGCTTTACTCTAAAGCATAGCTTTAAAATTTTTTTGTTTTGTTTTGGTTTTTTTTTTTGGTGCCGGGGATCAAACTCAGCGCCTTTCACTTGCTAGGCAAGCACTCTAACCACTGAGCTAAATCCCTGCCCCAAAAATTTTTTGAAAAGGTACTTTATTTTTTGTGCTGAGGATCTAATCCAGGGCCTTGCGCTTCATAGGCAAGCGCTCTGCCACTCGAGCTAAATCCCCAATCCCATTTTCTTCTTCTTTTTTTTTAAACCAAGAACATGTATTGGTACAATGTACACATAATGATTACATTCATCCCATTCACTTTGTACCTGTACATGATGCATCTTGGTCCCATTTTATTCTTAATGTGCATGTAAATTGTTGCCTTAATTTGTTTTTAGCACAAGCATTTTTTTCAAAGTTGGTACACTTTATTTAGCCATGTATTTCATTGGCTGTCTAGTATTCCATCAAGTTACTTGTTTATATTTCCTTATTGTTTATATTTTCTTGTACATTACTGCTGCTGTTATTTGTTGATGAACATTTTTACGAATTCTTTTTGGTGCTGGGGATCGAATTTAGGGCCTTGTGCTTGCAAGGCAAGCACTCTAACCACTGACCTAAATTCCCAGCCCCTTTTTTCTTTTTTTTTTTTTTTTTTTTTTTTTTTTTTTTTTTTTTTTTTTTTTTTTTTTTTTTTTTTTTTTTTTTTTTTTTTTTTTTTTTTTTTTTTTTTTTTTTTTTTTTTTTTTTTTTTTTCTTTTTTTGGTGCCAGGGATTGAACTCAGCACCTTGAGCTTGCTAGGCAAGCACTCTACCACTGAGCTAAATCCCCTGCCCCTATGGATTCTGACCTTTTCTCAAAGGTTAAAGTTTTTATGTTTTTGCTTACTAGTAGTGTTGAATGTTTTTCTTCTTCTGGTTGGTTTTTAATTTGTGTCCACTGATTTATCTCCTGGCATGGAATTATTAATGTTAAAACCTTGGTTGGACTTTTTTTTTTTTTTTTGGTATTTTAAAAAATAAATGAGCTTGGTGTGGTTATGTGCACCTGTGATCTCAGCACATGGGAGACTATCTCCAGCCCAAGATATGTAGTGAGTTCAAGGCCAACAATTACTTATTTGCTTTTTTATATTTCCCCTCCCCGCTTTTACTTTGTGGTACAGGAGATTGACCCTGGGCTTTGCACAGGTGAGGCAAGTGTTTTCCCACTGAGCTATATCTCCAGCCCTTGCTTTTTTGAATGCAGAAGCCTTTCGTTTTTATATGTGAAATGAATTGATGTTTTGTGATTTCTTAATTATTTTGCGGGATAGTGGTATGCTTAGGAATTGATCCCAGCCCCTCACACATGCTGAGCACATACTTTACTACTGAGCTATGTTCCTTTCCCTTAATGAATTTTAAAAGTTTAGCCAGGCATGGTGGCACAAGCGTGTAATTCTAGCACTTTGAGAGACCGAGGCAAGAAGATCACAAGTTTCAGCCCAGCCTAGGCAACCATGACCCTGTCTCAAAATAAAAAGAGTTGGGGCTATAGCTCAGTGTGAAGAACTAGATTCAGATCCAGTCCTGATGGCACATGCCTGTAATCCCAGGACTCCGGAGGCTGAGGCAGGAGGATCACCTTGCGTTTGAGGCCAGCCTGGGCTACATAGTGAGTTGAAGGCCAACCTGAACTACATAGTGAGATTCTGTCTCAAAAAACAAACCAAAAAAGACTGGGTTCAGTCTCCCCTTACCCGCCCCCCCAAAGTCATTAACATAGGACTGCTTCGTAAAAATTTGATAATTAATTTTTTAACTGTGTCTATTTAATGTTCTTTCCCTTTATTTTTTGTTATTAAATAGAAGAATATATAGACACCAATCTGTCTTTTTTTTTTTTTTTTTTTTGGGTGCTGGGGATTGAACTCAGGGCGTTGTGCTCACGAGTCAAGCACTCTAACTACTGAGCTAAATCCCCAGCCAACCAATCTATCATTTAAAGAAACCAGTCTTTTTAGCTGCTTTTGCATTTTCTTTCCTTTTCTTTCTTTCTTCTTCTTTTTTTTTTTTTTTTTTTAATTGTAGTACTGGACATTTAACCCAGGGTCTCATGCATGCAAAAAAGTATGCTGACACTGAGCTATATCCCCAGCCCTTTTGAGATAGGGTCTTGGTGTGTAGTTCAGGCTGGCCTTGAGCTCACTATGTAGCACAGGTTGGCGCTGAACTCACAGCGACCCTCTTGCCTCTGCCTCCTGAGTGCTGGGATTACAGCTGTACTCCACAACGCTCTGCTAAAATGTTTTTTTTGTTTTGAGACAGGATCTCACTAAATTGCCCAGGCTGGCCTTGAATTCGTGATCTCTCTGCCTCAACCTGTGAAGTATCTGGATTATAGGCATATGCCACTATACCAGGCTTGTTTAATTTCTTTGCGTTTTTTCTTTTTTTTTTTTTTGGTGCCAGGGATCAAACTTTGCATTTTTTTCTTTCTAGGTGTTTTTGTGAACACTGAATTTTATTTCTCTACAATTTTTTTTTCGCTGCTGAGGATTGAACCCAAGGCTTCGCACTGAACTATAATCCTAGCCCTTTTCTAATTTTTTTGAGACAAGGTTTCACTAAATTGCCCAGTTTGAGCCTGGTGTGGTGGCGCATGCCTGTAATCCCAGTACTTGGGAGTTAGAGGCAGGAGGATCAGTGCAAGTTCAACAAGGCCACTCTGAACTGCATAGCGAGACCCTGTCAGAAAAAAAAAAAAATTGCTCATCTTGGGTTTGAATTTGGCAATCTTTCTGCCTCAGCCTCCCAGAGTGCTGGGATTACAGGCATTTGACCCCACACCCAGCTAGTTCTTTTTTTTTTTTTTTTTAATTTATTTTTTTAACCAAGAACATGTATTGGTACATTATATACATAATGTTCACTTTCATCGTGTAGTTTACTTCTTTTGAAATAACTTTATTAAGCTATAATTCATATTTTATGTGATTCACCCAAGTAATACATATATTTCATTCATTTGTAGTATATTCTCAGAATTGTGCAGCCACTACCACAGTGGAAAAACATTTCTGTCACCCTATAAGTACTCCTTTCCCATTGGCATTCGTTTCCTTTTCTCATCATCACCTCAAGCCCAAGGCAACCGCTAATCTATTTTCCACCATGCTACATATTTCACAAAAACCGAATCATATATTATGTGACTTTCATGACTAGTTTTCACTTACCATAATGTTTTCACAGTTCCTCCAAGTTGTAGCGTGTATCAGTACGCCATTCTTCTTTAGTGTCAATACTCCATTGTGTGGATATATCACATTTTGTTTGTCCATTTGCTTGTTAATAGACGTGAGTTATTTGTGCTGTTTGGCTATTATGAATAATGCTGTTATTAATATTTGTGCTCTTTTTCTTTTTTTTCCTTCTTCCTTGAGACTGAGTCTTTCTGTGTTGCCCAGGCTTGCCTGATTTTAGATCCTTCTGCTTCAGTCTCCTGACTAGCTGGGATTACAGATGTGTGCCACCATACACAGCTTGTGTACAAGATTTTGAGTGGATATGTTTCTATTTGCCTTGGTTACATGTTAGGAGGTAGATTCAGTAGATTTTATTTTTTTTCTTTTTCTTTTTTGGTACTGGGGATTGAACTCCGATCTTTCCTAGCCAGACATGGTGGCATATACCTGTCATCCCAGGACCCTGGGAGGATGAGGCAGGAGGATCATAAATTTAAGCCTAACGTGGGCAACTTAGTGATCTTGTGAGATGTGAGACCCCCATCTCAAAATGAAAATAAGGAAAAGAAGGTCTGGATAGGTAGCCCAGTGCAAAAGCCTTGTGTTCAATCCCCAGTAACAAAACAGACAAACAAAAAAGAAGTTTACTAGCACTGAGTGCCAAATATGTGACGATCAGAAGTGTCTCCAGACATTGCCAGATGTCTCCTAAAAAGCAAAATAGCTCCAGGTCTAAATTTATCTAAAGGGTGAATTTTGTCTGGGGTTGGGGATTTAACTCAGTGGTTAGAGTGCTTACCTTGCAAGCATGAGGCCCTGAGTTCAATCCCCAGCACCAGAAAAACAAAACAAAACTGATAATCAGAATCAGGCATTTATTCTCTCCCCATATTAGTTTTATCTCATAGTAACCAAGTAGTTGATATTTGTTACTTTGTTTTTTGAGACAGAGTCTCACTATGTAGTTCAGGTTGGCCTGGAATTGAGGCACTCTTCCTGCCTCAGCCTCCTGAATGCTGGGATTACAGGTATGCATCACCACACCTGGCCAAGTAGTTGATATTTGGATGAATTTTTTTGGCATTATATTTTAATACTCCCAGTGGTCTGTTTCTCCACCACTGGCAGCAGTTTTCAGCCTGGCACAATGGCACGTGCCTGTAATTATAGCTATTTGGAAGGCTGAGGCAGGAGGATCAAAGGTCTGAAATCAACAGAACTTGGAACCTGTCACAGAAGAAAAAAAATAAAGGGCTTGAGGTGCAGTTCAGTGGCAGAGTATGTAACAAGCTCAAGGCATCAGGTCCAACCTGGTACTGAAGAAAAAAAAGTACAATTTCATCTATTCTCTTTTCTAGTTTTTTACTTCTGATTTACTTTGGACTAGGAAATCAAATTAGTAAAATTGTTGTTTAAAAAAATAAAAAACTGGGCCTGGGGATTTAGCTCAGTGATTAGAGTGCTTGCCTTGCAAGCACAAGGGCCTGAGTTCGATCCCCGGCACCACAAAAAAAAAAAAAAAAAAACTAATGAAAGCATAATTGTTTTAAACTGGTGTAATCATCTTACCACTTTTATATAGTTTTGAGTATATCCATGGGATAGTACTTATGGAAAGTACGTGCACATCTACAATTTTAGTAATGTTGCCAAATTAGCCTTTTTAAAAGCTCAGTGGTGTGTAGTTTAGTGGTAGAGTGCCTGCCTAGCTTGTGTAAAGCCCTAGGTTCAGTCCCTGGTACTGCGAACATACACACACGTTGTGCCATCTATATTTGAAAATGTCTGTTTTCCTGTGTCCTTGCCTATGTGCGTATTACCAGAGCTTTTAAATTGTGGTAATCTGATAAGTGAAAAATTAAAAATTCATTATAGAATTATGTTTCTAAAATTATGAGAGTGAGGCCGGGGATTTAGCTCAGTGGTTAGAGTGCTTGCCTCACAAACATGAGGCCCTGAGTTCGATCCCCAGTACCAAAAAACCAAAAAAGAAACAAAACAAAAAAATTATGAGAGTGGAAAAAAAAAAACCCAACAAACAAAAAGAAACAAAAAATAAAATAATGAGAGTGGTTTTGGTTGTACCTTGGGGATAATTGTTTGCCTAGCATATGTAAGGTCCTGGGTTTGATCCTTAGCACTGTCAATAAATATTGAATGAGACTGGTCAAATGTTTGTATGCTTGCTGGCACTTTAGATGAGATTTCAGGTATGAGTATTATCATTTGAACATGACTTCAGATCCTTGAAGAAACCGAAGCCCAACAGTGAGTACCCTTAGTCTCAGCTACCTGTGAGGGTGTGGCAGGAGAGTCACTTGGTCTGTGTGGTGATACCTGGTATCCAAAGAAAAACAAATGAGAAGAAATGGTATTATGAATGTGAGGTGTTGCTGGGTGTGGTAGTGCATGCCTGTAATTCTAGCACTCAGGAGGCAGGAGTGGGAAGATCGCTGCAAGTTCAAGGCTAGCCTGAACTACATATTGAGACTGTGCCTCCAGAAAAAAAACAGAGAGATGAATGTGAGGTGTCAATGAGATGCCTGTGGCTGTCAGGACTTTGCCGCTTCCCACTTTGACCCCTTTTTCTCCTAATTTTAGGTGATCATGGAGCTCAGCTTGGCCTCCATGGGACAGGCGGTGATGGGATGCATGATGATACAGCAGGTGGAGAGGAAGGAGAGAACAGCCCTGATCCACAACCTCAAGCTGGTCGGAGGACCCGGCGGGAAGCATGCACTTGTCCCTACTGTAAAGACAGTGAAGGAAGGTGAGTTGACCCAAGAGACTCTTTTTTAGTATAAAGAAAACTAACAGACTTGTATTTAAACTCAGCACCAGCCTTAGAGGTGTCACTGAGGTGCCTGTGGCTGTCAGGACTTTGCCACTTCCCACTTTGACCGCTTTTTCTCTTAATTTTAGGTGATCATGGAGCTCAGCTTGCCTCACCGTTTCTGAGGATATTTGTCTTTAAATTGTCTTATAAAGTCATTTTTTTTTTTTTATGGGCTACAACCCAGACATCACCACCTTTTCCACCTTCTCCACCTAAGCGAGGATAACCCATTCTACCACTTCCTCCTTTGGTGAAGAGCCTTAAGTTATCAAAGAAATTTCCATACTTTCCGAATGACGCATAACCATAATGCACCGTGACTAGGATGGGTCAAGATTCTTCCCCACAGATGATGCACACCAGCCCATTTTTCTTTTCCTCTGATGTCCCTGATACTACTCTACCCGTTCAACTTTTAATCTTTAACATGACTCTTGACTGTTATTCTAGTAGAAAAGTTTTATAATTGTAAAATACCTGTACTATATTTTCTTTAAAATTCTCTACCAAATGCTTAAATGGGTAGATCCATTGTTCATTGAATAAGTCTCCAGCCAAAAATTTCACTATGTCATCCTATGGAGTGGTGCACAGCTATAATCCCAGCACTTTGGAAAGCTGAGGCAGAAGGATCACAAGTTTCAGCCCAGATGCAGCAACTTAGTGAGACTTGTCTCAAAAAAAAAAAAGATTGGAAATGTAGCTTAGTGGGAAGTTCCCCAGGTTCAATCTCCATTACTAGAAAAAGAAAGAAGGAGAAATAGGGGAGAGAGGGAAGAAGAAAGGAAAGAAAGAAGTATCTCTGTGTCATTGTTTCCTGTAGGAAAAACTGGGATTGAGACCGAAACATCCGAGAAAATACAACAAATACTTCCAAATTTCACAAGTCACCATAAGAATGATCATTGTCTCTTTAAACATACGATGATGTTAGTTAAGGAACAAGAGACTAGTAAAGAGGGAACCTAAAGTTTGAGTTTGGGGGAATTAAGAACCAAAATCAAGGGCTGGGTTTGAATGGCCAAAAAAAAAAAAAAAAAAAAATTGAAACTAGAATCAGTTAAAATTTTGTCTTTTTGTTGTTGTTTTTTTTGAGACAGTGTCACTATATGGTTCAGGCTGGTTTAAGCTCACTGTGTGTCACTGTGTAGTCCAGGCTGGCCTCAAGTCCAGCCAGAACTACAAAGTGAGACCCTGTCTCAAGAAAAACCAACCAATCATTAAGTAAATAAATTAAATAAATATGTTTGGGACCTGGGCATGGTGGTGCACACCTATAACCCCAACATTCAGAAGCAGAGGTAGGAAGATCAAGAGTTCAATCCCAGCTGGATGTGGGGACGCACACCTGTATCCAGCACTCAACAAGCTGAGGCAGGAGGATTGCCGTGAGTTCAAGGTCAGCCTGGGCTACATAGTGACACCCTGTCTCAAAAAACCAAAAAAGTAAAAAGGGTTCAACCACAGCCTGGACTACATAGTGAGGTGCTGTCTCAAAGAGAGAGAGGAAAGGAAGAAGGAAGGACTGAGCAAATTTAGGATCTGAGTTTGTGATCGTAGCTCAGTGGCAGAGCACTTGTATAGCATGAGTCTCTAGATTCCATCCCCATCACTGCAAAAATAAAAGTTCGGGTTAGTTTTCAGTGGGTTAGGTAATTACTGTTGACACTTTGTGGTTCTTTAATTTCTCTCTCCAGAATGAGTAATAGTGTGTTATAACTTTTAGGGGTTCTGGGGATCCTGGCAAAAAGAAACAGCATATTTGCCACATCCAAGGCTGTGGCAAAGTGTATGGCAAGACCTCACATCTACGGGCACATTTGCGCTGGCATACAGGCGAGAGGCCGTTCATGTGTACCTGGTCATACTGTGGGAAACGCTTCACACGTTCGGACGAGCTACAGAGACACAAACGCACACACACAGGTAAGCAAGAGACTAGAGAAGAGAGAATAATATTAAGGAGGGAGCCAGACTTCAAGTGGGATTTTTTTCAATTGGGATTTTTAAAGGAAGACCACTGACCCCATTACTCTTCTTAGTCTCTGTCCTGCCTACTTTTCTGCAAAGTTATGCCTTCCTTACAGCATATTCCCCAACCTTTATCTGAATTGTTTTCCCCTAAAACAAAAAAAGTACTAGCCAGATTGCTCTCTCTTTTTTTTTTTTTTTTTTTTTTTTTTTTTTTTTTTTTTTTTTTTCAGATTGCTCTTGTTTATCACCTTCTAATAACATTGTCGGAAGGTAGTAAATTGGGCAGGGCATCGCACTTCCTGACATGTTGACATATCAGCTTCTTACCTTCTTTCTCTTCCTAGGTGAGAAGAAGTTTGCCTGTCCTGAGTGTCCTAAGCGCTTCATGAGGAGTGATCACCTGTCAAAACATATCAAGACTCACCAGAATAAGAAGGGAGGCCCAGGTGTAGCCCTGAGTGTGGGCACTTTGCCGCTGGACAGTGGGGCAGGTTCAGAAGGCAGTGGCACTGCTACCCCTTCAGCCCTTATTACCACCAATATGGTAGCCATGGAGGCCATCTGTCCAGAGGGTATTGCCCGTCTTGCCAACAGTGGCATCAACGTCATGCAGGTGGCAGATCTGCAGTCCATTAATATCAGTGGCAATGGCTTCTGAGATCAGGCACCTGGGGCAAGAGACATATGGGCTAATACCCATCAACGTTGGGATGCAAGGGAGCATGGGTCCAAGAGACATGTGGGAAAGAGAGCCATGAGGCATTAAAATACATGGTGGTGGGAATTGGGGGGAGATACAAGAGAAGAGATGGGATCCTGGAACCCATCTATATCATCAGTGCCTCCTTGAAGGTGGGAAACCTTAGCAAAATTTCTGTTGGTGCCATCCTTTGATGAGCATTTGTTTGATCCCAGTTTCTTCTTAACTTCTTATGCTAGCGTCCCCTTCCTATGTTTCCCCTTCTCAGCTCTCCCATGGTGGATCCCCCCTTTCCTAAAGCCATCATGCCTTGATAAATATATATGATCACTGAAATACTTTTTAACAAAAAACAGATTCTATATTATATATATATATATATATATAAAGATATATAGAGATGCATTCACAGGGGTTGGCTGGGAGGAAGGAGACCATTCTATGACCAAAATACTTTGGTCATTTTTATATATATATATATATATATATATATATAAAAAACATATATATATATATATATGTGTGTGTCCTTATTTCCCTATGGCTGAGCCTTGTTGTGACACATCAAGCTTTTCTCCAGATGTCGTCTTGGCTTCCCACCAGAGTAAGCATTCATATGCTCTGCTTATAGTTTATATACAGTACGTGCATAATGTTTTTCCTTTCTTAATTTTGTCCTTTTATTTGGGATCAGCTTCTTGCACTCCTTTCCTAACTCAACCCTTTCTGTTTTTCCTTCTCTCACCTAATCACTTCATGTTTTGTTTTTGATAGTGATCCCTGGATGAGGCACTTCTGTCAGTCTTTACAGAACCTTAGTTCCAGAAGCAGAATGGAAAAACCTTGAAGCCCAGTCTGGTGCTTTAGGTAGCTGTGGAGGGAATGTTCAAAATACTAATGACGCAGGCACCTTGGTGCTGGAGAGTCAAAGGCATCTCCCTTCAGTTGCTGTAAGCGTCAAGAGTTAGAAATCTTTCTGTAGAATTGTACAAGAGACCCTTTGAAGGAAATAATCTGGGATCTGTTTGTATAAATTATCAAAGAATGGTCAAATAGATAAGGGCTTGAGATAGGAAAAAGATGTGCTCAGAAGAGGAAGTGACTCATAGAAGCTGGGTTCAGGAGTTAGTGGAGTATTTGGACTTTGATACCATAGTCTTCCAAGGTAGCTCTCAGTCTTGACAAATGGGCTTCTGATTTCACACTCTGAAAAGAGGTATACTTCCTCTTTTGAACATCCCCAGTAGTTTCTTTCCCATTGTTGAAGAGCATCAGCCAATGGATCTGTTCCAGGTTTCCATTCTGCAGAACTCCAGAGCATGTGCTAGTGGCAAGACAGTGATTCTTAATGATTTTTTCTCCCCCTTAGCTCTTCCTTCTATGTACTTGGGTGTTTCCTAAGGGAAAAGGAAGCACATGATCATGGGAATGATAGCCCAGAACAAAAAGAAATCTTTGTCTTACCACTGTGGTTTATAGGAGAGATTGGGAGAAATCATCCTGCTTTCTCCATGTTGTGATTCCAGAAGAGACTGATCCAAAAATTGTAGCGGCAGGGAACTCAGTGGATTTGACACTGAGATTTAAATGCAACCAGAATTGTCCTCAAGGCCCAGCCATTAAAAGCATTGTCTCTCTTGACCTTCTGGTATCTTGTTAGAGAGCCTTTCACTGTGAGGAAGTGTGGAAATGGCTGTGTGTATGTGTGTAATCTGTTAGGTTGGGGATAGGTTTTCTGTTAGCCAATATTAAAAGAGACCTGCAATAAAAAATTACCCTGATCTGACAGAAAGTGAAGTGTTTGTGCATGACTGTGTGTGTGAATGTGTGTTCGTGCCTGTATATATATCTACATACAGATGAGAAATTATATTTGAAATTATTAGAAAATAAATTCAGATCAAAATGCCTTTAGGCCATTACCTAGAAGTCTGTTTTAAAACCTAGGTATGTTCCTGAGGTCATTTCTTTGCTTATGATAAAACAGTTGCAATTATGAATGGGGGATATTCTATTGCACTTTCTAAAGAAGAAACTATTTTTGTGTTTGAAAGTAAAATGAACATCCAGATCTGTAGCAGAGTCCTTGTTCTAAAGGCTTTTTATCTTGGCTACAAATAGATGATGCTGTGGTTCTACTATACATTTTATACAAAATCCATCCAAATTAAGTTTTGGGTAAGTTTGTATTGATGTCAACCTGAAATACAATACATAGCTGTTAACAATAGCCACTCCACTTGGTCCTTTCTCTGCAGATGTAATACTGTTTTCAACACTCAGGAACTATTGCAAAGAAACTTTCCCCAGATCAGTTTCTGTTCATGATGAAAAAAAAGTCACCTGTGCCCAGCCGCCATCACATCCTTATTCCCACTGAAAGACCTCAGAGACTGTTATTTTATGTCTGTAATCATGTATTTTGGCATCTTTTGGAGGAACAGGATGACTCACTGGAATATGCAGTATTTTTGCTAGAGTGTTTCAAGAAATTGAATCTTCTCCAGCATGAAATTATTAGATACAAACTAGCTTAATAATGCTAAGAACTCTAAGCTTTTAGATAAGCTTATTTGATGGTGTTTCTCTCTTGAGTGAAAAGGTGCTGGTTTATCCTCCACAATTCACACTTCCTTAATTATTCTGACCTTAAGTGAATTTACTGTATATACAGTTCTTTCCTGTTTCCTTCTAACCAAAGCAGCTCCAGATTCAGTATGTTCTTTAGCCCCAAAATGGAAGCAGCTTCTGTTTCTCCCAGCAGCAATAAGCCACTCAGTCTTTCCCATGGAAGTTAGGAGGCTACATTCCTTAGTTAAGAGCTCATTACTGAAAATCCCCTTTCCCTGAAACTCTCTGGATAGCAGAAATTGATATAGCTGGTATGCATATTGATTCTGAAATTTTTTTCATGAGTTTTTAAATTTTTTTAATGACCAAAGCTTGCAGGGTGGGGGATGACCAGGAGTAGTAATATCACAACACTCATTTCCTTGTCCTTCAGGTTGCTCATTCGCATTCATCGGCTTATCATTTGACTCTCTCACTTTTTACACAGAACAACCTACACCATTTTCCTTCAGGGACCTCCCAGCTGGCACTCTGTGGGTGCTATATAGAATGCAATTTAAAGACTATTTCCCAGCCTGGTTTCAGAGTAAATAGAATCTTTGATCCCAGAAAAGTAAAGATTAAAGTATGGGATAAAGATTATGATTAGGGGCGGGTAGGAGACAAAAGCTGTAAATTAATATGGCTGATATATTTCTACTATATACATATATATATATTTTTTGCTTTTGTATATCCTATATAGGAAACTAAGCATTGTATTTTTTTAACAAATCTGAGAAAGCACTATGAACTGCAGGTGTTTGACTTTCAGACAATATTTTGTATTGTTAATATCTTCACATTGTGTGAGTACTGGAAGCTGCAGATCTTTGCTAGGACGCAATACATTTATATGTTTTTTTAAGGGGTTCTTCTGGGTGTGCTAATAAAGCCCCTTTTATGCTTTAGGGGAGCCCCGGTGCTATATGCTATTTTCATTCAGTTGCAAGTACTCTAATGCCTTTTGGACCTTGGGATCTGATCCGAAGAGTTTGGAAATCAGGTACCAAGGAAATGAGAACAGTCTGGCTACCTCTAATGAGGGGCTTTTGGCATAGCTCTCTGTCCCCCTAGCCAAAGCTGGGTAGCCTCTTGGAGTTAGGAAGAGAAATGTGAGATCTCAGAGTTTCATCTTCCTTTAGAAGAAAGCCAGTAATTTATGTACAAGGATGAAAGGTGGCAGCAGTAGCTTTGGGGAAAGGGAGGAGAGGATGTGGCACTTCTCCAACCCCGGAAAATTTAGATTTTGAAAAGTGCTGATAAAATATGGGCAGGTTATTACTTTTATTTGGGAGACTGTGTTCTCTCTGGTGCCTCTCTTGGCTCTGCTCCAGGGATACAGACTTCTAGGAGGATGAGCAGACCAGCATTGAGGTTGACCTATTTCTTTTGTCTGCCTTCTCTAAACACCAGCCCCCAGGAAAACATTAAGCAGCCTTAAGTTTAAATCCTTACTCCCTCTTCCAGATTTGGCTCACTTAGACTAAAGACTGGGAAAAGAAAATGGGAGTCGCTGGCTTTGTTGTTCTTCTAGGCCTTCTCCCCTTTGACTTTTCCAAACCCCAAAACATTTCCTCTACAACATTTGAGACAAAGGAGTATTTTTTCCCATTTGTTCCTACCTTGTTACCAAATATCCCTGCCTTCCTTGGCTTGGGAAGCAGAGATGCCATGATCTGTTCCCCAACTCTCCTAAGCCCCAGCTCGGTGTCAGGAAAAAAGTAAGACAAATAGGTTAGGCTGGGGTTGCAGAAAGTGAGGACTTTGTTGATACCCCCTGCCCCTGGGACGTGTTTTCCTATTTCTTGCCTTTGGGAATCACACTGTGCCTTCTTAGGGGAATGGGCTTTGTTTACCCAGCTTTCCTAGTAAATAACTGCTCTTGAACAAGGTGGACAAGGGTAGCTTTTCATATTTCTAATCATCCCTTTCTTTCTGTGACATCCTGTCTAGGGTACAAAGACTTCAGGGAGAATTACGCTGAGATTGATTTGAGGAGAGACCCATTCTATACACATTATGGCAGCTGCTTCTGGGCCTGCTTTCTCTTCCCAAGTCTGTCATCCTCCTGGGGTGAGGGGTGGTGCTCCAATTTCTGGTGCCTAAAGTTTCTCTCTTAACACTGGCAATAACCAGTCTCCATACCACTGTTGCCTTTAAGCCTCTTCATTATCTCATGCTGTGTTTGTTGGTTCCACTCTAGTTATCACCAGGGCTGTGTGGGTAAATAAATGCTCTCTCATCTTGCTCTTTTCTCCCTCAGTCTTGTGTGTGTATGATGCTAATCTCTTGGCTTTCAGTTTCTTCCTGGTCCTTTTGTATCTTCCTTTCTTGTTTCTCCCACTGCCTTTTGTTTTTGGGTGTTTGGGGGCTCTTTTTTTTGGGAGGGGGCTTTTGTACAAAGATTAGTTTCAATGTAGTCTATAGCTCCTTTGTAAACCAATTAAAAAAAATTTTTTTAATAAAAAGCCATGTCTCTGGTGTATTGAGAGGGTTGGGGATGGGGAGTATATGATTATAACTTCATATTCTGAACCCAACAAAAGTTTCCATCTATACACTACATTGTGCTCCCATACATGTTAATCAGTGCAGTTAACCTACCCCTTAATACCAGGTAGTTTCATGATCATATTAATTTGACTACATAGAAATGTGGAAGACCAGCTGGCCATGGTGAGGTACACTTGTAGTCCCACAACTCTGGGAGGCTGAGAGGAGGATCCAGAGTTCCAGCCCAGCCTGGGCAATGTAGACTTACCAAGGCTCTTTGTCAGAAGGTACAGGATAGGGATGTAGTTCAGTTTGAAGGCCCTGGGTTCAATTTCCAGTACTGCAAAAAGTGGGGGGAAAATGTAGACCAAGGGCTGGGAGTGTAGCTCAGTGGTGGAGTGCTTGCCTAGCCTGTGTCAGGCTCTGGGTTTGATCCCTAGCCCTGACACCCCTCCCCACCGATCAAAAAACATGAAGGTCCAAGAGAATCAGGGAAAGCCTGAACATACTTTTTTTTGGTGCTGGGGATTGAACTCAGGGCGTTGTGCTTGCAAGGCAAGCACTGTAACCACTGAGCTAAATCCCCAACCCCAGCCTGAACATTTTTTAAAATACACTTTCTGAAATAATTTTTTCTTTCTTTTAGGGGAAGGGATAATTTTAGGTTTATAGAAAAATTACAAAGGTAATATTAAGGATTTCCATATAGGCTGGGGGTTTAATTCAGTGGTTAGTGCTTTCCTAATAAGCTCAAGGCCCTAAGTTCGATCCCCAGCACCAAAAAATAAAGAAGGATTTCCATATAACCCTTACCGGTTTCCCCCCGCTTTGCCCATTACCTTGATACACTGTCGAAGAAGTTGATACTGGTCCATGAGCTAAACTCTATAGACTGTGGTTTCCCAAATTTTTCAGTTTATGTCCTCTTTCTTTTCCAGGATACATTCCAGGGTACCACACTGTATGTACTTGTCATGTTTTCCCAGTCTCCTCTGGGACAATTACTCAGTCTTTCCTTTTTTATTTATTTATTTACTTATTTATTTTTGGTGCTGGGGATCAAACTCAGGGCTTTGTGTTTACGAGGCAAGCACTCTAACCACTGAGCTAAGTCCCCAGCCGCCCTTTGTTTTTTAAAAATTATTTTTATGAGTACATGTTTACATAGCATTAAGGATTTAGCTCAAGCGGTAGAGCACTTGCCTAGAGCAAGCACAAGACCCACAGTTCGATCTCCAGCACCGCCCCCAAAAAGGAATAATAATACATGTCTGCAATACATAATGATTACATTCTTCATGAGTTGGTACATGTACATAATATGTCATTTAAAAATTTTTTTACATGTCTTGATTCTTTTTCCTTGTTTGTGGTTTGTTTTTTTTTTTTTGTGCTGGGGATCAAACTCAGGGCCTTGTACTTGCAAGGCAAGCACTGTAACCACTGAACTAAATAAATCCCCAGCCCTCCTTGTTTTTTAATGACTTGGACAATCTTTGGGAATATTGGCCAGATAACCTGTAGACTATCCTGGAGTCTTGCTGGGCATGGCGGCTCAAGCCTATAATCCCAGCACTTGGGAGACTGAGGCAGGAGGATTGTGAATTTGAGGCTAGCCTGAACTAGGTAACAATCCTGTTTTTAAAAATTGGGTGGGAGTGGTGGTGATTTGGGTTTATCTGATGTTTTGCTCAGTGTCAGTCAGCTTTTGTTTGGCAATGGGGATCAAACTCAGGACCTTGCACTTCGTAGGCAAGCACTCTAACCACTGAGCTAAATCCCCAGATCTGTTCATTTGTTTCTGAAACAGGGTTGAGCTATGAGTTCAGGCTGGCCTTGAACTCACTATGTAGTCCAGGCTGGCCTTTAACTCATAGTGAGCCTCCTGCCTCAGCCTCTCTAGTGAGTTCTGGGATTACAGGTGTTTGCCACCACGCCTGACCTGTTTTTTTTTTTTTGTTTTTTTTTTAAAGAATACAACAGAGACGATCTTAGTGTTCGCCGGATTTCTGTCTGTGTGTGTGTGCTGGGGATTGAACTCAGGGCCTTGACTTGTTGCCAGATTTCTCCACTAGAAAGTTACTATTTTTCTCTTTCCCTACTCTTCAAATTAGTAAATGTAGTGGCTGGGGATTTAGCTCAGTGATTAGAGTGCTTGCCTTGCAAGCACAAGGCCCTGAGTTCGATCCCCGGCACCACAAAAAAAAAAAAAAAAAAAAAAAAACCCAAATTAGTAAATGTAGCCCAACCTCAATGGGATTGATGAAAATTAAACACATCCTAGAAAGAACAGTATCTACATCTATTATTTTGAATTCTGTAAGGAATTTTTATCTCTTCCCCATTTATTTAGTCTATTTATATTTGTATGTATTAATGAATATTTTATGCTTGGGTTACCATCTAATAATACATTTCTTTGTCACTCAAATTTCACCAGTTTTTCATATTGGGAGCTCTTTTAGGTTAAAATTAACCTCCTGCCTCAGCCTCCTGAGTGCTGGGATCACAAGCATATGCCACCACACCTGGCTTCCTTTTGGTTGGTTGGTTGGTTTTTGTTTTTTTCTTTTTTTTTTTTGGTTTTTGTTTTTTGAGACAGGTCTGGCTATGCAGTTCAGGCTGGCCTTGAATTCATTACATAACCCAGGCTGGCCTCAAACTCAGGATGATCCTCCTGCCTTAGCCTCCTGAGAGCTGGGATTACAGGTGTGTGCCACCATGCCCGGCTCTTCTTTTTGTTTTTTGAGCATTTTCTTGTATTGTTTTGTGGTACTGGGGATTGAACCAAAGGGCACTCTACATCCTCAGTCCTTTATGTCCATTTATGTCCTCTTTTTCTTCCAGGATACATTCCAGGCTACCATACTGCATGTACTGTATTTGTTAGCTTTCCCTTGTCTCCTCTGGGACAATTACAGGGTCTCACTAAATTGTACAGGCAGACCTTAAATTTTCAGCCTTCTTCCCTCAGCCTTCCAAGTAGCTGAGATTTCAGTCAAGTCCCACCATGCCCAGCCACTTTCTCGCTTTCTGATATACAAGATGTTTCTGGTTCATCTTACATTTTGCCTGCCCCAGCTGTAGGGTTAATGATTTCTCTAAGGAGCCTTTAGTTTCTTTTTTTGGAGAATGGTATTTAGAAGCCAAGATCTAGCCCCAGCATATTTGATATTTTATAGCCAATAACAGTCTATAGCTAACATTCAAGCTCAGTCTAGGCAGTTTAGCAATTTAGCAAGACCCTGTCTCAAAAAAAGCCAAAACAACCACAACAAAAAAAACTGGTGGTGTAGCTTGGTGGAAAGGCCCTTGGAACCGGTTCAATCCCCAATACAACAACAACAAAGCAACATGTTAGAAGGGAAATAATCCTTTGTGTCCACATCTCCCTTAACAATACCACTTACTTCTTGATCATTCATGCTTGAAACCTCAGAATCATATTTCAGTTCTCTCTTTTACCTATCAACATTCATTTTGATTACCAGTCCTTCGATATTACCTATAAAATGTATCTCAAATTTTTCATTTTTATTTTATGAAGTGGGGACTCCCTCAAAAAGAACAAACTCAGACTGGTCTTGAGCCCCTGAGCTCAGTCTTCCTGCCTTAGCCTTCTGAGTAGCTGGGATCACACCTGGCTTCCTCTGTTTTTTCCCACTGTCCCACTACTATGGTTATTGCTCAGGTCTTGAACTGATCTCCCTAAGGCCCAGTTAGCCATCTTTTATATTGCCCCAAGGCCCCTGCCTAAAATCCTTTGCTCATAGGAAAATTCTAAACTCCTTGATTTAGAATTGGAAACCTTTTTAATCTGGTCCTAGTCTATCTGTATGGTGATTTTCTTTTTCATATTCCGTATTATTTCCTCCTCACTCCTCCACACATGCTTTGCATTCACATCTCTGTGCCTTAATTCTTGCCATTCCCTTTGCTTAAAACAACCACCCTCTTAAAATCATTATGTTTACCTGTGAGATGATTTAAATATCCCTTTTTCTGAAGCTCTTGAGGCACCTTTCTTCCCTTATCTTCTATGTCTTAGGCATAATTAGCTTATATGATCTTTCTACTTGTGTAGTTCTTGCTCATATCCCTAGTATAACAGCAATAATTTTCTGTTTGCTTATTGATATATGTCTTTTTTATTTACTTTTTTTTTTTTTTTTTGTGGTGCCGGGGATCGAACTCAGGCCCTTGTGCTTACAAGGCAAGCACTCTAATCACTGAGCTAAATCCCCAGCCCCATTTTTTATTTACTTTTTTTCCCTTTTTTTGAGACAAGGTCTTCTGTGTAGTCCAGGCTGGCCTTGAAATCACTATGTAGCCCTGTCTGCAGCCTCCTGAGTACTGGGATTATAGGCATGTGCCACCAGCCCAGGCTGCCTCGCTAAACTATGAGGCCTTGAAGGGCGAGAGTCATTTCTGTCTTTGAAGGCTGAGCACCTAACAAAATACCTTTTCTAAACTGGGATCTAATAGGTATTTGCTGAATTAAATGAATAAACGGTTCATTTTAGCTCTGTACTCGGTAGGATCAAGGTAAATTATTGGGCCACTGCTGACTTGAATTAGGGCCCCTAATGAAAGCCACTGTGTATGTAGAATTCAGGCAACCTTTTTTCCCTCCTAGGCTGTGTCCTTCTTCAGGACCTTCCTAATTCTCCAGCTCTCAGATTATTACCATCTCTGCTCTAAACCTGCGCAGAGCAGGTGTGGTTCCCATCAACCTGACTGGATTGTTTCTGTCTTCCAAAGCGTTTGCGGGGAGGGGGGCAACTCTACCTTTTTGCTTCATCCTTGCCCTGCTCCCACTCTGGAGGAGACAGTCTCCTGAGACATTCCAGACAAAAACGCTATTTGATCTTCAACTCCCCCAGCATGACCACCCTAGACTTATCTGATCTGAGAGCTGGTGAAGGAAGTACCACATTCCAGCCCAGGCCCTGCTCCTGCATACTCCTAGAAGGGCCCAAGGAAGGATGGGCAGCTGTCTCTAGCTCTAATCATTCCTCCAGCTGCTGTTTCACAACTATTGGAGCGCTCACTCTTTCCTCTTTTCCCAGAGGCTCCCCAGGAGAAAGACCCAGCATCAGAGTCAGTACAATACTCAGACTTTCATCCCTAGTCTAAACCAGATCATTCTGAGAAGGGTTTCCAGGCAGCCACTAGGGGGACAGAAAGTTGGGAAAACAGAACTAGACAACTTGGACTCTAGTTCATTCTCATAGGAGCCAGCTGCTCACCGGTGTGGAAATGACTATGGTTTCTTACTCCGGGGAAGAATCTGGTGGAATTGGCTCTTCCTGTCTCTGTTACAACACAAGCCATAGACTCTTCCACCTCTGTGCTAACGTGCTAAGTACACACCCTGTCCCCTCCCTTCACATTTTATAGTGCTACACATATTAGTCATCACAGGAGGTGTTTTTTTCTGCTCTTTTGCCACCGCTGGAGTTCTTCCTGTATCTGCTGACCTCTGGTGGTAAGAATTTGAACTGTCTGCTCTCTTCCTGGTTAGTGGCCTGCTGGTGCATACTCGGTATTTTGTCAAAGACACAAAATCAAATATTGAAATGTTGCATTAAATGGAAATATTTTTTCATTGCTGAATTTTGTATTTGTTTTTAGGTAGCGTTGTGTAATACAGAGAACCAAGCCTGGGGTTTTAGAATCAAATTTACCTAGGTTTGAGTCCCACATGAGCTATTTTCTATCAGAATGACTTTGGGCAATTTACCTAAACTGAGTTTTCTTGGGGCTGGGCGTGGTGGCGCACGCCTGTAATCTTGGTACTCAGGAGGCTGAGGCAGGAAGAAATGCCACGAGTTCAAGGCCAGTTTGGACTACATAGTGAGTTCAAGGCCTGCCTAACTACATAGCGAGACCTTGTCTCAAAAAACAAAACAAAACAATAAACCAAGTTTTCTTATCTGTAAAGTAGACATAATAATAAATGTCTCAGTGGAAGAATTAGATGACTGTAAAATGCATAAACCTGGCTGTGCCCTAGCACACATGAGGTGCTTAATAAAGAGTTGTTATGTCCTCAATAATGGTGAGTTGCTCTGTTTTGCTGTTGTTGCTTTCTTTGTTTTGTGGTACCGGGAGCTGAGCTGAGGGCTTCGCACAAGTGCTCCCCCACTGAGGTTCATCCCAGCTGTTTTTATTAATTTGCCATTGTGGGGAACCCATTCGGGACCCCTCCTGCCTCACGGGAGCTATTCCTATTCCCCATTCCTAAATTTCCAATAAATTTTTCTACTCTTCAAAAAAAAAATTTTTTTTTGCAGTTGTAACTTTTTTGTGCAGGGAATGGGGGACAGGGTCTCACTGTGTAGCCCAGGCTGGTCTCTAACTCATGGCAATCTTCTTGCCTCAGCCTCCCAAGTGAGTGCTGAGATTACAGGCTTGTGACACCATGCCTAACTCTGTAACCATTTTCAAAGTGATTTTTTAAAATTCTGAGAAATTTTATGTATACTTTCTGATTCCTGAGTTTGAAAAATGAGATCAACTCTAATATGGGCTGTGAAGTCTCCCGCCCAGGGAGCTACAGATCTGAGGCCTGAATAATACAGGTTAGAAGAGATTTTGGGCTGGGGGTGGTAGTGCACATCTGTAATCTTAGCACTTGGGAGGCTGAGGCAGGAGGATTGCCATGAGTTCAAGGTCAGCCTGAGCTACACAGTAAGACCTTGTCTCAAACCCCCACTCCCTCACCCCCCTAAAAAGGATCTTGGGCAGAGCTGAATGCCTCTAAGCATTTGACTTCACTTTGGTTTCCAGTACCTTCTTCCAAGGTTAACAAAGGGTAGAGATTTGAAGTTAAGTATCACTAGGTTCTATTTTTTTTTGTTTGTTTTTTGTTTTTCGAGACAGGGTCTTGGGCCAGGGATTTAGCTCAGTTGTTAGAGTGCTTGCCTACCAAGCACAAGGCCCTGAGTTCCATCCCCGGTACCAAAAAACAAAAATGAGACAGGGTCTTGCCTTGCAGTTCAGGCTGCCCTTGAACTCACAATGTCACCCAGGCTGGTCTTGAATTCACAGTGATCCTTCTGCCTCAGCCTCCTGAGTGCTGAGATTACAGGCATGTGCCACGTCCAGCTAGGTATCACTAGGTTCTAAACTAGGCCCGCAAGCCCCCTCCTCCTGCACTTCAGAGAAAAGAGGAGGTGGCTAAAGAGAGGAGGATATGAGATTGGTTTTCTGCTCCTCCCTTTCTTTCCCTGTTTTCCTCACACCCACCCTCTCCCCCACAGCAGCCATCTCCCCCACAGACCGGGATAGGACAGAAGGGGTGGAGTTGGGGACTGAGGGCTTGGAAGCCCCACTGTGTCTTGTATCTGAAGAAAGCATTGGCCAAGGGCAGCTGTTCTGGCTTATGCTGTTCTCCTGCTACCATCCTTCAGCAGGATGCTGGGGACACTGGGGCTTTGGGCATTGTTTCCTGCAGCTGCACAAGGTAAGTGTCTACAGGAAGGGGCAGGGTTCTTCCACCCACCCAGTGAAGCAGCAGCCACCCCTCTGGAAGAGTTGTGAGGGTGAAGGGTAGAGCCATGTGCCCTCACGGTGGGTGTGGGGTTAGGTTACTTTGTTGGTTGGGTTTTCTCCTATGGCTTTCCAACTGACCCTGGGACATGAAAGTTATGTTTTGTCTATCTTTTAGGCTACTATTTTTGTCCCTGCATTCACTCCCTTCTTGAATCCTCCTCTTTCCTCATCTTGGGCCTCAGCACCCCCAAACAGGCGGACCTGCGTGTTCTTTGAGGCCCCTGGAGTGCAGGGAAGCACAAAGACCCTGGGGGAGCTGCTAGATGCAGGACCAGGGCCGCCTAGGGTTATCCGCTGCCTCTACAGCCGCTGCTGCTTTGGGATCTGGAACCTGACCCAAGGCCGGGCCCAGGTGGAGATGCAAGGTGAATGGCAAAGGGTGGGAGCCAGGCATATCCCGGGGTGTGGTGGCAGCCAAGGGGAAAGGGGAGAAGTGGAATGTGTAGAGGGAAAGAAAAGCCCACATGAGATGGAAGGGATGCCTCAGAGAGAAGGGATTTATCCTCTCTGTCCCCAGACCCCATTGTGCTTGCTCCCTCTTTTTCTCCTGTTCCCCTAATCCTACCCTGTCAGGATGCCGAGACAGTGACGAGCCAGGCTGCGAGTCCCTCCACTGTGACCCAAGACCCCGAGCCCACTCCAGTCCTGGTTCTACACTCTTCACCTGCTCCTGTGGGACTGACTTCTGCAATGCCAATTATAGCCACCTTCCTCCTCCAGGGAGCCTGGGGGTTCCTGGCTCCCAGGGCCCCCAGGCCGCTCCAGGTAGCTGCCTCTGTGTTGGGTGTGGGGGTGCTGGCGCCCAGAGGGTGGGGCCCAGGTTAGGATGAGAGGTGGAATCAAGGCCAGTTCTCACCCTGCCCTCATCCTGTGCTTGCCTCCTTCTGACCTTGGGAAGTTGGTTACCCTGGTGACTGGGAGATAAGGGGGCTGTGACCAGCATGGGGGTGGTTGCAAAGCAAGCTCTGTGAAGAAGGGAGAGAGGCAGAGAGCTGTTCGGGGCAGTGCTCACCCACCTGCATTCTTGCTTTGATGTCCAGGTGAGTCCATCTGGATGGCACTGGTGCTTCTGGGGCTGTTCCTCCTCCTGTTGCTGCTGGGCAGTATTGTCTTGGGTACTAATCTACCCCATCCTTCCCATGTTACACAAAGACACTGCCCCAAAGCACTGACCCCTCTCCAAGACCCCCCCGCTACCCCTAAGACCTCCACAGCCTACCTCCCATTCCAGGGCACAAAGCTCCCTTCCCACAAAGTCCCCTTCCCTGTCCCTAGGCCTGTGCATTCTGACCCCTAGGCCCTTCTCTGCCCCAGCTCTGCTACAACGAAAGACCCACAGAGTGCAAGGTGGGCCAGAGCCAGAGCCAGATCCAGGCAGAGACTGGAGTGAAGAGCTGCCAGAGCTGCCAGAGCTGTGTTTCTCCCAGGTGCCCCAGGGTGGGAGGAAAGGATCTTCTGGGTACTGCTGAGGGTTGTGCTAGGAAGCCCAGCCTAGCTCATGAGCCTGCATCCAGCACAGTGTTCCTTCCAGGTAATCCAGGAAGGAGGTCACGCAGTTGTGTGGGCCGGGCAGCTGCAAGGTGAGCTTGTAGCCATCAAGGCCTTTCCTCCAAGGGCTGTGGCCCAGTTCCGGTCTGAGAGGGCGATGTACGAGCTGCCAGGCCTACAGCACGACCACATTGTCCGTTTTATCACTGCTGGTCAGGGGGCCCCTGGCCCTCTGCCCTCTGGGCCCCTGCTGGTCCTGGAACTATACCCAAAGGTAAGGACTAAGGAATGTATGCATATGTGTATGCCTGGGTGCAAATGGAGGTGGGCCCTACCCACACTTATTCTTTTTGGTTTATTATTATTATTATTATTATTTTTTTTTTTTTTTTAAGACAGGGTCTCACTATGTAGTCAGGCTGGCCTTGAACTCACTATGTACCCCAGGCTGGCCTCAAACTCATGGCAATCCTCCTGCCTCAGTCTCCTGAGTACTGGGATTCCGTACTTTTTCTTTTGCTTTAGAATTTCTATTCTCTAAACACTTAAAACAATTTTGATTGTTTTTTCTTTTTCATTGCACAAGCAATACATGTTTGTTGTTGTTTTGATTGTGTTTTGAATTAAGATGCATTATATTGCCCACGCTGGTCCCTGAACTCTTGGACTCAAGTGAACTTCCTTCCTCCGCTTCCCAAGTAGCTGAGACTATAAGTGCACTACCATTCACCCAGCTCATGTTGTTGTTATTTTATTATTATTTTGACTTTTTGAGACAGGATCTCATTATGTAGCCCAGGCTGGTTTCAAACGCACGATTCTCCTGCCTAAGCCTCCCATGTGCAAGGATTACAGGCATGTATCCCACCAAGTCCTGCCTCCCTTATCTGTATTTTATGGGTTAAAAATATTAACATGAAGCCAGGTATGGTGGCACATGCCTGTTATCCCAGCACACAGGAGGTTGAGGCAGAAGGATTGTGAGTTCAAAGCCAACCTGGGCTACCTAGAAATTTCAAGGCCAGTCTAGAATACTTTACATAGTGAGACCTTGTCACAAAAACAAACAAAACACCTCTAGTGAAAAAACAAAGAAACAAACCAAAAAACCAGCCCTGAAGCCAGTCATTGGGGCACATGCTTGTAATTCCGACACTTGGGAGGCTGAGGCAGAAGAATGTCCTTGAGTTCAAGGTCAGCCTGAGCTACATAGTGAGCTTAAAGGCAGCCTGAAGTACATAGTGAGACTTTATCTCAAAAAAAAAAAAAAAAAAAAAAAGGAGGCTGGGGATTTAGCTCAGTGGTTAGAGTACTTGCCTAGCAAGTACAAGGCCCTGAGTTCGATCCCTGACACCAAAAAAAGAAGATTGCAGTCACATGCACAGAACCTGCATCACAGTTTATGCTCAGTACTACTGACCTAGAGTAGCTATTTTCCCATCCATCTGACTGGTGCACCTGCTCACTCTTCCCCTGTCTGTTGTCTTGGCCTAGACCTGTCAGGATGTCTCTCTGCAGGGGAGGTGAGGGGGTAGACAGAGTCTATCAATTGAATTCTGCTCCCTGGGCTCAAATCAGTTGCCTCTAGCTTTGTATGTCCCTCTTCTCTCTGTTTTCCCCCAGGGCTCTCTGTGCCACTATTTGAACCAGCACACCAGTGACTGGGAAAGTTCCCTGAGGATGGCACTATCCCTGGCCAAGGGCCTAGCATTTTTGCATGAGGAGCGCTGGCAGCATGGTAGGTGAGCTGGCTGCAGGAAGCCAAGGGGTTCAGGAGCAACACTGCTATGTGTTCGACTCTCCCTTAGCTTGGAAGGGAAGGATGAAGTCAAAAAAGAGCAGAATAAGACCCAGTTCCCTTCAGCCTTGAATCTCTCCACAGGACAGTATAAACCAGGCATTGCCCACCGTGACCTGAGCAGCCAGAATGTGCTCATTCGAGAAGACACGTCATGTGCCATTGGAGACCTAGGCCTTGCCTTGGTGCTCCCTGGCCTTTCCCAGCCTCCCGCCTGGGTTCCTACTCAACCCCAAGGCCCAGCTGCCATCATGGAGGTGAGTACTCTGGACATGGGCAAGGCCGGGATGAAGGTGGAGCTGCCCAAGGACATTGTGACTATTGCTGTGGCAATAGTGCAGCAGTGCCTATAGCGGTAGGGACACTATAGTTGGGAAGATGTTGCACGGACTCAGGGTGCAGTGAGGCTCACCACAGAGGTAATTCTTGGCCCTCCACACTTTTCTTTCCAGGGTGGCACCCACAGGTACATGGCACCAGAGCTCTTGGACAAGACTCTGGACCTACAGGACTGGGGCACAGCCCTCCGGCGAGCAGATGTTTACTCTCTGGCTCTGCTCCTGTGGGAGATCTTGAGCCGCTGCCAAGATGTGAGCCCTGGTAAAGTCCCTGCCCCTAGTGCCCTCCTATTCTAGGCTCATCCACCTCCTGACCTGAACCAGGAAGTTGTAACCGTCTTCCCTGGGTTCTTTTTTTTTTTTTTTCTTTTGTTTTTTGTTTTTTGAGTTCTTGTTCTCTAGCTGGCCTTGATCTCACTATGTAGCCCAGGCTGGCCTCGAACTCATGGTGATCCTCTTGCCCAGCCTCCCCTGGTGGGATCACAGACCTGAGCCACCACATGCGGCTTTTCCCTAGCTTCTTGATACGGGAGGCATCCCTGGGGCAGGTTGACACCTGGCCCTATCCCTTCCCACAGACCGCAGACCACCACCTTTCCAACTGGCCTATGAGGCAGAACTGGGCAGCACTCCTACCACCTGTGAGCTCTGGGCCTTGGCAGTGGAGGAGAGGAGACGCCCCTACATCCCATCTACCTGGAGCTGCTCTGCCACAGTAAGAGGCCTCAGACTGACCAGCTGGGGACGTAGAGGGGGGTCAGATATGGGATTCAAGGACTTCTCTTCCAGGGCCAATTCATCTACTCCTGCCTCTTCTCATCTCCACCACTCCTGGACCTGGGGAAACTGCACTGGCCTTCTTTTCACCCTTCTACTTTAAGTCTCACAAAGTTCATTCCATTCACCTGAGGCACCCACCTTCCTGCTCAGTTTTGACCAGACTTTCTTCTCCACCATCAGCCCTATTCCTCAGTCCTCTCCTCCAGGAAGCCTCCCTGACTGCTCTTTCCCTGACCTCTGTCCTCAAGATGGTGCCTCTCCTGATACAGTGGAGCCCAAAAACTCGACCAGGGACTCCGTGTTGAGTGCCATAGATCTATGCTTCTGCTGTGATGCAAAAAAAGTCAGTTCTAAGCTGGGTACAGTACAGCATGCCTGTAATCCCAGCTACTTTGGAGGCTGACGCAGGATAAATTCAAGCCTAGCTTGGGCAGTTTAGCTACTCAGCAAGCCCTTCTCTAAAAAAAAAAAAAAAAGAAAGAAAAAGAAAATGGAGCTCAGTGTAAAGGCTCTGGGTTCAACCCCCAGTACCACAAAAAATAAAATGAAAATGACAAAGGACTGGAAATGGAGCTCTGCACTCCCTATGTTCATTCTCTACTATTGCAATTATGTAAAAAATTTAGACATGGTGGTACACACCTGTAATCCCAGTGCTTGGGAGACTGAGGCAGGATGATCCCAGTGAGTTCAAGGCTACTACACTAGCAAGACCCTGTCTCCAAAAAATATTAATTTAAAAATTTTTTAAAAGAGTGTGTTAAAAAAAAAAAAAGCCAAAATACAAAAAAAAAAAAAAAAGGGTATGTAGCTCAGTGGTAGAGTGCTTGCCTAGCATGCTCCAGGCTCTAGGCTCAATCTGATGTACCATCAAAAACTAGTTCTAGGGGCTGGAGATTTAGCTCAAGTGGTAGAGCACTTACCTAGCAAACACAAGGCCCTGAGTTGGATTCCCAGCACCGCCCCCCCAAAAAATTAGTTCTAGTTATGAGAAGTTAGATTAGAGGGTTCAGTGGTCTGCACAAATAATTTCTTTTTTTGGTTTTTGAGACTTTTTTGGGGAGGTGTTGGGGATCGAACTCTGGGCCTTGCGCTTTCAAGGCAAGTACTCTAACCACTGACCTAAATCCCCAGCCCCTCTTTTTTTGGTTTTCAAGACAGGTCCTCACTATGTAGTTCAAACTGCCCTTGAATTCATTATGTAGTCCAAGCTGTCCTTGAACTCACAGCAATCCTCCTGCCTCAGCTACCTGAGTGCTGGGATTACAGACATGTGCTACTGTGTATGGTACACAAATAATTTCTTTTTCTTTCTTCTTTTTTTTTTTTTTTTTTGGTGCTGGGGATCAAACTCAGGGACTTTTGCTTGCAAGGCAAGCACTCTAACCACTGAGCTAAATCCCCAGCCCCACAAATAATTTCTTAATGAGATGCCCCTTCTTCTGCTATCCAGTCTAAAATACTACTGCTCATGTGTCATTTGGGTTAGTTAAGGAAGCCAGGCATTGTCTGCAGAAGACCCTGGTTGCCTGAGAAGGAGGGTGTTTTAGTTACTTTTCTCATTGCTGAGACAAAATACTGGATACCCAAAGTTAAAGAAGGAAAGGCTTATTCCAGCACACAATTTGTAGAGGTTTCAGTCCATAGTCAGCTGGCTCCAAGGCAGGGTGGCATGACAGAGGGGTATCAGAGATAAGAAACAGTTCGTGGCAAAGCAGGGAGGAGACAGCAAAGCAGCAAGCAGCAGCAGTAGCAGCCTGCCTTCTCTCTGTGCCTTGATATTCCATCCAGGCTACATGCCTGTTGATTGGTGCCACCCATACCCAGGGTAGGCATAATCCCAGTATCACATGCTTTAGGTCCAGCCAGCTCTGAAAAGCCTCCTCCCACCTATGAGAGCATGAGGCTTTGGGGGGACATCTAGACACAAGGCATAGCAGAGGGTAACTTTTCAATAGCATGTTGTCAACCTGAATTAGCTCCTCAGAGGAGCAGGTCAACCCCAATGCAAGGTACGGTATCCATGATGCCTGTTTTACAGGGAAGGACCCTGAGGGCTGGATTTCAGTGAGGGGGAGGGAAAGAGGCTCTAGGAGGATCAGAAGTGGAGTGCTGAAAACAGGAGTGGTGGTGCTGAGTTGTAGCTCTGTGGTAGAGCATGTGCTTAACCATGTGCAAGGCTGTGGGCTCAACCCCAGTATGGGGTGAGGGGACAGACAAAGTAAAACAACCACCAAAAAAAAAAAGCCACCAAAAACCAGGAGTGGTGGATGCTGAAGATTCCTTTTATTTTTATTTATTTATTTTTGGGTGCTGGGAATCGAACTCAGGGCCTTGTGCTTGTGAAGCAAGCACTCTAACCACTGAGCTAAATCCCCAGCCCCTGAAAATTCCTTTTAAACCTGGGGTCCACTCAAGAGTTTGGCTTTAAGGGGTTGAGGATTTAGCAGAGTGGTTAGAGTGCTTGCCTTGCAAGCACAAGGCCCTGAGTTTGAGTCCCAGCACCAAAAAAAAAAAAAAAAAAGAGAGAAAAAGTAAAGATTTGGGGTTTAATTGGGCACCATAGTACACACCTGTAATCCCAGCTACTCAGGATTGAAAGTTTGAAATCAGCCTGGGAAATTTAGCAAAACCGTGTCTCAAAATAATTTTATTTTTCAGACTTGGTCTTGCTATGTAGTTCAGGCTGGACTTGAACTCACTGTGCCCAGGCTAGCCTCGAACTCACAATCCTCGAGTGCTGAGATTACAGGCATCCACCACCATGCCTGGCCTCAAAATAAAATATTTTTAGGAAGGGCTGGGGAGGTGTTCAGTTTTTGTTTGTTTGTTTTTGTTTTTGTTTTTTGAGGTGTTCAGTTGTAGAGTGACCTTGGGTTCAACCTCCAGTATTGGGAAAAAAAAAAAAAAAGAAAAAAGATTCCAGGGTCAACCCTGCCTCCTGGTCACTCCTCCCAGGACCCCGGTGGGCTGAGGGAGCTCCTAGAGGACTGCTGGGATGCAGACCCAGAAGCCCGGCTGACGGCTGAGTGCGTGCGGCAGCGCCTGGCCACCCTGACCCGTCCTTGGGAGGCTGACTTCTTCCCAGAGGGCTGTGCGCACATCTGCTCACCTCTGTGCCCAGCAGACTGTCCCTCTCCTCCTGCTCCTGTCATCCTCCCCTGCAGGTCTCAGCTAAGTGCCTGCCATTCCAGTGTTCGGGGAGGCCCTGGCGCCAGGAATCCTCAGCCTGCCAGTGCCCATCCTCATATGTAAATGCCCAGCTTTTGTAGAATGTATGTATCTGCAAACGTAAAGGTGGTGATCATATGCTGTGTGGTCTACCTTACTGTGGCCTCCCGCTTACTGAATCCTTGGATTTTTCTGTGGCATCCAGTGCACAGTGGTTCTGACCAGTGCATAGGGGTTGGCATGCATAGGAAAGAGAATAAAGTCAGCTTTTCTGACTCTTGTTCTTGGCTTTCCACCCTTCCTGTGACTCTGGGCCCTCCACACTGTTCCGTGCCCTCCAGCATTTAAGTGGTGGGATTTCCTGCTGGGCACTGAAGAATTTAAAAGCATGAACACAACGAAGTTACTGAAGTCACTGTGCTGAAGGTGCTCAGGGACCTGCAGCTCCCTGAGTAAGAACAGAGCCTGAGGAGGGAAGCGTCGCAGGAGGTTTGAGCTGGCTTGCACCTACGCAGCAGTTTCCCAAGAAACTCCTAGGGCAGAAGCCTGGCATGGTGGCGCATGCCTATAATCCCAGCACTTGGGAAGCTGAGGCAGGAGGATCACTGCAAGTTTGAGGCCAGCCTGGGCTGCATAGTGAGTTTAAAGCCAGCCTAGATTACACAGCAAGACCCTGTTTCAAAAAACAAAAACAAAAAAGAAACTCCTAGGGCAGGAGGGAGTCCTTGGCCTCCTGAAGGGTGGCAGTGCACACACAGTACAGGACGAGATGACAAGTAATCTGGGTAGCAAAAGTGCTAGGGTGCGTTGGAAGAGAGGAAAGGGGATGTGGGAACTTTAGGCAAGTCCTTGTAAGCCCTGCTGGGAAGTTCTTCCTCCATTTATTTTTGTACCCACTCCCATTCTCTCCCCAACATACCCTAAATACCATTCTCTGGATAATCTTTTTTTTGGGGGGGATGCTGGGGATCAAACCCAGGGCCTTGTGCTTGTAAGGCAAGTGCTCTACCACTGAGCTAAATTCCCAGCTCCTCTCTGGATAATCTTGAAACACAGCTTTCATGATTTCTTGCCTCTAGTCAATAGTGTACTTGTTGCTGAGGATTTAGCTCAGTGGTTAGGGTACTTGCCTTGCAAGCACAAGGCTCTGAGTTTGGTCCCCAGCACCAAAAAACAAAAAATAATCAATAGTGTACTTGTGTTTTCTGTTTTCTTTTCTTTTCTTTTCTTTTTTTTTTTTTTTGGTACTTGTGTTTTCCATGACAGTCCTGTTAGCATCATTTTCCTTTGGTGTTGTGGTGGTGGTTGTTAGCACCATTTATAGAGCAGGAAATGAAGAAGTTAAAAAATGTGTCTAAAGTGCCTGGTATGGTGGTGCATACCTGTAATCCCAGCACTAAGGAAGCTGAGGCAGGAGGATCCCTGAGAGTTCATAGTGAGTTCAAGGCCAGTGAGACCCTGTCTCAAAAAAAAAAAAAAAAGTGTCTAAAGTTTCAGCTTCTAAATAACAGAGCAAACCTGGGCAGCCATTAAAATGGTTTAACAACTTTGAGGTCCTGTCTCAAAAAACAGAAAAGGGCTAACCATGTAGCTCAGTACAAAGGTCCTGGGTTCAATCCCCAGTACTGGAAAAAAAAGTTAAAAAGCTGGGTGCAGTGGCACATGCCTATAATCCTAGCTACTTGAGAGGCTGAGGCAGGAGGATTTTTTTGAGTTCAGTTTAGCCTGGGTGAGACCTTTTTTTTTTTTAATGTTTGTAAATACTTGACAAATTATGAGAAATGGAAAAGGTCATAAAATAAGAATGTACAAATATGGTGATGAGCATAAGCCATGTTAATTGAAAACCATGCTATTTGACTGGAGATATAGCTCAGTGATAGACCACTTACCTAGCATGGCCAAGGCCTGGGTTCTATCCCCAGTAGTGGAAAAAAAAAATCATCCTATAGTCAGTGCAGTGGTGCATTCCTGTAATCCTAGCCACTTGAGAAGTGGGGGCAGATTCCAGGCCAGTCTGAGCAATTTAGGGAGACCCTGTCTCAAAATAAAATAGGAAGGGGGCTGGGGATTTAGCTCAGTGGTCAGAGTGCTTGACTTGCAAGCACAAGGCCCTAAGTTCGATCCCCAGCACCAAAAAACAAAAACAAAAACAAAAAAAAAATGAAATAAAATAGGAAGAGTTGAAGATATAGTTCAGCGAATAGACTTGTACAAATATTAGCATGTGTTGAGGCCCTGGGACCAAATCTTCAGTACAACAAAATCAAAACCAAACCCAACCAACCAACCAAACAACAAAAAAAACTATGATCACAAGAGAGGCAGACAAATTCTATTAGAAGAACATTTTGTGGCTGGGGATTTAGCCCAGTGGTTAGAGTGCTTGCCTTATAAGCACAAGGCCGAGAGTTTGATCTCTGGCACTAAAAGAAAACAACAAACAAACAAGAAAAGAAGAACATTTTGCAAAATGCCTGATCAACTGTTTAAAGCTGTCAAGGTCATCAAAACAAAAAGTCTGAGAAACTGTCACAACCAAGAGGAGCATAAAGAGATATGAGAACTCAACACAGTGTGGTAACGGAAAGGATTGCATAGATTCAGCTTGGCATGGCTGCAACCATCTTGCCATGATTGCTCTGGAATAATCCTTGCTTTTTCTTGCATAGTTTCCCAGCAAGTGATAAATGAACAAAATCATTACTGTGGCATATAGAGCTTTACAAATGGACTTTGACACTAGGAATGTGCCTGCCTCTTTAATATTAGTTTAAAATAAACCAAATACAGCTGGGCGTGATGGTACACGCCTATAATTCCAGCACTCAGAAGGCTGAGGCAGCCTGGGCTACAAAGTGTGTTCAAGGGCAGCCTGAACTACAAAGAGAGACTCTGTCTCAGAAAACAGACAAAAAAGATAAACCTAGTATGTTATAGTTAGCATGAAGTTACTTTTGTCATAACCTTATTCACACCCCCTACTTCTGATCCAAATTGTGGGGACCCAGCTGGTCTTGTGGGCACCCAGGAAGTCCCCCAATAAATTCCATTGTGCAGTCCTAGATCTTCTTCTGTTTTAGGGCACATAGACTAAGACTGGGTTGTTGTGGAACAAGGATGTGGGGCAAAAACTAAAGAAAGCAGAATAAAGAATAGAGTTTCAGTCGGGTGTGGTGGCACGTGCCTATAATCCCAGTAAATTGGGAGGCTGAGGCAGGAGGATCACCATGAGTTCGAGGCCATCCTGGGCTACATAGTGAATTCAAGGCCAGCCTGAACTACATAGTGAGACCCTGTCTCAAAAACAAACAAACAAACAAAAAGCCAGGGGTTGGGGATTTAGTGCAAGGTCCAGAGTTTGAGCCCCAGTACCCCCCCAAAAAACAAAACAAGTCAGGCACTCTAACCACTGAGCTAAATCCCCAGCCGGGACAAAACAAAACACATACTGGCATTGGTTTACTGGGGTGAGGAGTGTACTTTAGTATTAAATCTTGTGTTCAGCATGTGCCAGAACCTTGGTTCAATCCCTAGCATTACACAGACACGCAAAATTGGTTCATTGCTTTTTTTTCTCTTCAGAGCTATTCTTCTCTATTCTTTTCCCCCTATGGTTACCTTCAATAAATGTTAAACCTCTATGTTAAAAAAAATTGGTTCATTAATTATAACAAACATATCATCTTACTGCTGTAAGATGTTTATTAATAAAGAGAACTGAGGGGCTAGGGATTTAGTTTAAGTGGTAGATCACTTGCCTACCAAGCTCAAGGCCCTGAGTTTGATCCCCAGCACACGCCCTCACCAAAAAAGAACTGAGTGTGGGGTTTGTGTGTGTGTGTGCATGTGAGTGTGTGTGTTGGGGGGGTTTATGGAAACTCTCTATGCTATCTTTGTAATTTTCTGAAAATTAAAGAGGTTCAAAAAAAAAATAAAGAGGTTCTAAAAAATCAAGTTTAATGGCTGGGGATTTAGCTCAGTGGTTAGAGTGCTTGCCTAGAAAGCACAAGTTCCTGAGTTCCATCCCTGGCACCAAAAAAAAAAAAAAAAAGTTTATTTAAAAAAACGAAAATGAGGTGCAGTGGCACATGACTGTAATTCCAGCAGTCTAGGAGGCTGAGGCAGGAGGATCACAAATTCAAACCTAGCCTGGGTAATTTAGTGACTTAGTAAATCCCTGTTTCAAAATTTAAAAAATTTTAAAAAGGACTAGGGAGGCTGGGGATTTAGCTCAGTGGTTAGAGTGCTTGCTTAGCAAGCACAAGGCCCTGAGTTCAATTCCTAGCACCAAAAAAAAAAAAAAAAAGGACTGGGTACATAGCTCAGTGCAAAAGCCCTGTGTTCAATCCTTACCACAAGAGAGACAGAGTGGCAGAGAGACAGAGAGACAGAGAATGAAAATCAGCTGAGTGTAGTAGCATATTCCTGCATTTCCAGCCCCCAGGAGGCAGAGGCAGGAGGATGGTGAGTTCCAGGGCAGCCTGGAACATAGCAAATTTGAAACTAGTCTAAATTACACAGTGAGACCCCGTCTTAACAACAACAATAACAACAAAACAACCCAAGCCAGGTGCAGAGTGCACTCCTGTAATCCCAGCTACTTGAGAGACTAAGGCAAGAGAAGCCTCAAATTCCATGTGAAACTGGGCAATTTAGTGAGACCTTGTCTCAAGATTAAAAAAAACAAACAAAAAAGGGCTGGGGTGTAGTTCAGTGGTAGAGTGGCCCTGAGCTGTATCCCCAGTAACACACAAAGTGGGGGATGTGGCACATGCCTATAATTCCAGCACTCTGGGAAGCTAAGGCAGGAGGATTCTAAGTTTGAGCCCAGCTGGGGCAATTTAGGAATTTAGCTAGATCCTGGCTCAAAAATTTAAAAAATTACAAAGGCTGGTGTTATGGTTTTATATCTAGATGTCCCCCAAAAGCCCCATGTGCTCATAGGTGTGTCTCTGCTCTTTTTGGGCTAAAGAGGGAAATATTTCCCAGAGTTCAGCCATCTAGGCACGTAGAGGCCTCTGCAGCCATGATTTAAGGGCTCAGCTACTGCTGCAGCTGGTGGCAGACCTTAGCACCATTCATGTGGTGCTGGTTTTATAGGCATGCAGGATGCAGGAGTTGTGGGGTCAAGGAGGGTTCCACCCAGATTTCAGAAGAAGGCCTGGGAGGGCAGACAGTATGCTACTGAGGGTTGTGCATGAAGCTATGAGAGGAGAGTTGAAAGTACAGTGGAGATCCCAGGAAGTTGGAGAAGTCAGGAATGTGAAACATGTTAGGAAAGCTTCAGGCAATGAGCAGAGCCAGTCCAAGAGAGAAGCCATATCTGCTACCGACAATGGTGTAGGGGTAGGGCCACCCAAACCCATTGGAGTTCACATTTTTGCCCCAGGTGTTGGACACGGATCTACAGAATTTAATGTTAGCCCTGCTGGGTTTCAGTCTTGGTTTGGTCCCCTTGGTTCCTATCCCCTTATTCCTCCCTTTATCTTTGGTAGTGGAGGGGGCACTGCTGGGGATCAAACTCATAGCCTTGCACTTGCTAGGCAAGCACTCTGTCACTGAACTAAATCCCCAACTTCTATTACTCCCTTTTGGAATGGGAATGTTTACCCTGTGCCATTGTGTGTTTAACTTTGTGGGTTTTTTTGATTTTTGATTGTTTGCTTGGGTGCTGGGGATTGAACTCAGGGCCTTATGTTTGCTTAGGCAAATGCTCTACGGCTGAGCTAAATCCTCTTGGGTTTTTTTGTTGCTTTTTGTTGTTGTTGTTGTTGTTGTTTTGAGACAAGGTGTTACTATGTAGTTCAGGCTGACCTTCAACTTACTATACAGCCCATGCTGGCCTTGAACTTGCAGCAATCCTCCTGCCTCAGACTCTTGAGTGTTGGGATTACAGGTATGTGCCACTACACCTGGCCATTGTTTTTTGAGACAGGATCTCGCTATTCAGTCCAGGCTGGCTTAAACTCACCATGTATCTTATACTCGTCTTGAATTTGCTGTGATCCTTCTGCCTCAGCCTCCCGAGTTCTGGGATTACAAGCATGCGCCACCATACCTGGCTAATTTTTTAGTTTAGGGCTGGGGATTTAGCTCAGTGGTTAGAGTGCTTGCCTAGCAAGTGCAAGATCCTGAGTTCAATCCCTGGCACCAAAAAAAAAAAATTCATTAATTTTTTGAGTTATACAGGGTTCACAGCTAAAAATTTCAAGTTTCAGAGGAGACTTTGGACTTGAATTTAACAGTTTGCTGAAACTATTAAGACTTTGGTGACTCTTAGACATGAACTAAATGCATTTTTCATAAAGAAATGTGCATGAGTCTTTTGGGGGCAGGGACAAAATGTTATGGCTTATAGCTAGATGTCCCCCAAAAGCCTCATGCGCTCAGGAGGGGCTTTGGAAGGTGACTGAATTATGAAGGTGAGTTGCAGCTGACTTATGTTAGGAGATGTGCCCTCTTTAGAGGCATGTCACCGGAGGTGTAGCCTGGAAGTGCATACCTCCCTCTCAGGCTCCTCCCTTCTCTTAACTTCCTGGTCACCTTGACATGAACAACTTTCCTCCACCACTCTCTTCCACTATGCCTTCCTGTCTTGGAGCCAGGCAACTAGGGACTAAACATATGAGCCAAAACAAACCTATCTTCAAGTTGTGGGTATCAGATATTGTGTCCTAGCAATGGAAAAGTGACTAAGACAACTGGGGATGTAACTCAGTGCAAAGGTCTGAGGTTCAATCCCCAGTGCTGGGGGAAAAAAAAAAATGAACTCACAACAAACAAGCCATGTGTGGTGATGTGTAACTATAGACTCAACTATCCAGGAAGCTGAGGCAGGAGGATTGCTTGAGTTTGATAGGAGCAGCACAAAAAATAAATAGTAAAAGAAATAGTTGGAAATATTTAGCTTCTAAAAAGCACCATACCCACATGGGAACGTCGATATTTCTTTTTTTCTTTTTCTCATCGATATTTATTTTGAACTCAACTTTACAAGAAGGAAGTCTAACAGCCATTGCACATCCAAGGTCATACCACGATGAATGTGCCTGATTTCGTCTGATATCAGAAGCTAAGTAGTATGGGGCCTGGTTAGTACTTGTCAGACAGAATGGCACACACCTGTAATCCCAGCACTCAGGAGGCAAGGCAGGAAGATTGCCATGAGTTTGAGGCCAGGCTGGGCCACATAGTCAGTTCAAGGCCAGCCTGAACTGCATAGCAAGACCCTGTCTAAAACAAAAAACAAAAATATATAAAGTACCCTAAAGTTTAAAAAGTATAAGAAACCTTTCTATTTATTCCAAATATTTAGCATGAAACTGACATAAAATTATATGTATATTTATGGGCTGGGGATTTAGCTCAGTGGTCAGAGTGCTTGCCTTGCAAGTCCAAGGGCCCGAGTTCGATCCCCAGCACCAAAAAAAAAAAAAAAAATTATATATATATTTTTGACTTTTTTTGTTGATCTATTTTTGTACTCAGGATTAGAACCAGGGCCTACATCCCCAGCCCTCCATAAAAATTTTAAATTTTGTTTTCTTTTCTGGTGCTGGGGATCAAACTCAGGGCCTTGTGCTTGTGAAGCAAGCAGTCTAAACCACTGAGCTAAATCCCCAGCCCTCAAAATTTTAAAATTTGATTTTTTTTTGTGCTGGGGCTCGAACTCAGGGTCTTGGGCTTGTAAGGCAAGCACTTTAACCGCTAAGCTAAATCCCCAGCCCAGAATTTTAAAATTTGAAACAGGTTTTCTCAGCTTACTAAATTGCCTAAAACTGGGCTGGAATTTGTGATCCTCCTTCCTCAGCCTCTCACAGTGCTAAAATTATAGGCATGAACCATTTTGCCCAATTCTTTTCTTTCTTTCGGGGTGCTGGGGATTGAACTCAGGGCCTTAGCTCTTACTAGGCAAGCACTCTACCACTTGAGCTAAATCCCCAACCCCTGTTTTTTCTTTAAACTGCAGGTACATGTTTGCATTTAACACTGTGGTCAGAGGGAATGGTAGTATACAATTCTTTTTTTTTTTTTTTTTTTTTTTTTTGGTGCTAGCAATTGAACTCAGGGCTTTGTGCTTGTGAGGCAGGCACTCTAACCACCACTAAGTGAAATCCCAGCCCCCTGTATCATACAATTCTTTGAAATGTGTAATCCCAGGGCTGGGGCTTTAGCTTAGTGGTTAGAGTGGCCCTGAGTTCTATTCCCAGCACCAAAAAAAAAGGAAAAAAAATCAAAACTGAAATGTGTAATCCCAGCTATGCTACTCAGGAAGCTGAGGCAGGGGGATCCTGAGTTTGAGGCCAGCTAGGCTGCACAGCCATTTCAAGGCCCACCTGTCTTACCTAGTGAAACTGTGTCTCAAAAAAAAAAAAAAAAAGTTTGAGATTTGAATTACATCAGTTGAGTCATTCTTGGCTTAGAATGTGACTGATTTTTATGAAAAGTGTTCTCAGTATGCTTAAGAAGAATCAACATTCTGCTTGGCATGGTGGTGCACACCCGTAATCCCAGCACTCAGGAGGCAGAGGCAGGTGAATCGTTGCAAATTCAAGATTCAGGCCAGCCTGGCCTACATAATGAGTTAGTGAGTTCAAGGCCAGTCTGAACGACATACCTCGACCCTATTTAAAAAAAAAGAAAAAGAAAAGAAATGACCAATTCTTAAATTTTGGTTGCATAGCTCTATACACACATGTTCACTAGATCAAATTTATTAATTTTTTCTTTAAACGGCCATTACAGCAATCTGGCAGAGAGAGATGATGGATGATAGGGTGAGAGCAGGGAAGATAGAAGTGGTGGGATACCAGATGTAATTGGGAGAATAAACGGATTAACTGGTGGTGTTGCATTGGGGCTGGGGTGGGAGGCAAGGAGAGGTCAAAGAGAGGCATTGGAGAGGACCTCCTAGGTTTCTGCTTTAGGGAACTTCACAAGTGGCCATACTGTGCAACTGGGATAAGGAAACCTGGGAGAAATGAGGAAATCTCCTGTTTTTTCCCCAAGGGTACTTGTTTCCTTCTTATGGGACATAATAAGAGGCTGGTAATATTGAGGCCTGGGGCTGGGATTCAGCTGCTGCCTTCTCTTTTCTAGAGAACTCTGAATATCTATATTACAACATTTACCAAGGTGTCATCACATTACATGGGGTCACACCCACTGATTGAATTTCCTTTCTGAATCTCAAGGATGCTGCCCTATGCCAGGCCCCGCCCCCGCCCCCTTTCGCCCCCAGGAGTGTCGAGCCCAGTGCTTCTCAGCGCGGACCTCACCCGAAGGGCTGGACTCCGCCCCAAAGCAACCGTTTCCTCTTAGTCTATTAGGACCACAGTGATCGACAGATCTGTTCTCCAATCAAGGTGGTCAGCGACCGAGTAGGCGGTAACAGCGGCGGGGGCAGAAGTATGAGATGCGAGTGACCAGGAAGTGAGAGTTGAGACTGGAGAGAAGGACGGATCGAGCTTAGGCGGTGGTAGAAAGGTGACCTGGGTCAGGGGTCCCTTTGCAGTCGGGAGCTAGGATCTCCATTTGCCCTTTCTTTGGAGGAAGGGGACGTGTCGTCTCGCTTAAGCGTCTGAGGGTCGTGGGTTCTTTCCTCTGGTTTCTCCTCCAGCGGTGGGTCTTTTAGCCTGAGGTGCGCTCCTCTGCGCGGGTCGTACGGTTCTTTGAAATCCTTGTAGGTAGTTGAGGTCCTCAGGACTCAGGCCGAGGGAGAGAGACAAGAGAGGTTGGGATCTGAGATTCGCGGACTCTGCCCCTTTCTTAGGCGTTGGACACCTCCGGGTGTGGCTGGCGGTAGGGGAAGGTGGAGGGGCCTGGGAACTAGACACGTACAGTTAAGAAACTGGGAGTAGAGTAGGGATTGGGGGCGAAGAAAGAAGTGCATTTCTTGGGTGGAGGTCATAGTAGTTTCCTAAGTGGGGCGGGAGCTGGGATGTGGCTAGGGTTTTAAATCCCCTTCGCACTTCCAGAGCCGTGAGCTGTTTGCCTCTTTCATCTCCTCAGGCTGGGAAAAACACTTGAATATGTGGAATCCCAATGCTGGTAAGTATTTGGGAGATCTCTCCCAGTCCAATCCATTCAAAAAAAAATTTTTTTTTGAGACAAGGTCTCGCTATATAGTCCAGGCTGGCCTTGAACTCACTGTGTAGCCCAGGCTGGCCTTGAACTTGCGAGTCAGTGCTGGGATTACAGGCATTCACCATGATGCCAAGCTTTTTTTTTGTACGGACCACAGAACAGGAAGTTTCTGTATGTCCCCCAACCTTTTCTCAAACCTCTAGAAGCAAGTCCTTAGGCCACTGCTACCAAGTTTTTCACTTTCATAGAGTTCACTGGGGAGAGTTCTCTCCCCAGCCCTACCAGGGACATTTACCTTTTTCTCTCCAACTCAGATTTGTCTCTGACCTCCTTACTTTCCCATTTCCCTTTAAGTATAGGATGAGAAGGTCAAACCCCACCCCCAATACTAGGGATTGAACTCTGGGCCTTCACACTGAGCTACATCACCAACCCTTTTTTTTGAAGCAGGATCTTGCTACACTGCCCAGGCTATTGCCTCAGCCTCCCAGGGTGCTGGGTGGGATTAGAGGCATATGCCACCTTGCCTGGCTAGAAAAATCTTGTTTTGGGGAGGGGGGGTCAGAAGTTCTGAGCAATTCTAATCTTTATTTATTCTGTGATTCTTCCACCAGGGCACCGAGGGCCAACCCCATATCCACCTAACCCTGGGTGCCCACCACATCCACCACCTGTCAATCCAGCCTTTCCTCCTGGCCCCTGCCCCCCTCCTCCAGGACCTCCCCCCGGGAATCCAGCTTTCCCTCCAGTTGGGCCTGGTTATCCTGCGCCCCCACCCCCCGGGGGTCCAGGTCCCTATCCTCCTCCATGCCCTCCACCCGGCCCTGGCATGCCTCCTGTGACCCCTCTGCCCCCTGGCATGCTGGGCCCAGGAATGGTGATGGACAAGAAGATGCGGAAGAAAATGAAGAAAGCTCATAAAAAGGCTCACAAACATCACAAGCATGGCAAGGTTAGTGTTTCGGGAGCCTGGCTAGGGAAGGGGTGCTGCCTCTCAGGGGTAAGCAGGCAGGGGTTGGGTCAGGGGAGTCAGTCTGTGGCCATGGGAGATGGCAGCCGTGTTGCTCGGGAAGGTCGTTCTTCCTTTTTGTAAAGGAATCCTACTTGAAGACTGATAATTTTGAAAAGAATTATCGGGTCCCTCCTATCTGGAAGGGGCTACACGAAACTCTTTATGGACGGGGCTACACGAAACTCTATATGGACGGCAGAATCAAAAGCCCATTTTGGCTGCTTTACTCTGTCTTAGAACTCTGCCCCCTCCTGCTCAGGTGCAGGCTTTGGCAAGTTGGGCACACCCACTGAAGTTGTACAAATGTCAACTAATGGAGTCAGGCTTTTGACAAAGTCTTATATAATAATTAACAGAATAATAATCTGGCCCTGGTTCCTTTCTCTCTGTCAAAGTTCTCAGGATGTTGTGTTAATTACATAGGCGGCTTCCACTCATGACTCAGCCTCAAACAAAGCCTAGGTTTAGGGGTTTCATACTCAGCCCCGAAGAGAAAGTCTTTTCCTTCTACAGAAGTGCTAATTGGCAAGAATAGGAGCAGCTCTAAAGACTTTGGGGAAGGAGGAAACCATCCTGGATCTTGGAGAGGCCTTAACACAGGGTCTTCTTGTGTAGTTCAGGCTAGCCTCGAACTCACAGTGTAGCCCAGGCTGGGCTCAAACTCATGGCGATTCTCTTGCCTCAGCCTCCTGAATCCTGGGATTACAGGCATGTGTCACCAGTTTGGGCTGTAGTTCCTGACTGTGGGTCTTTTTGGTAGAAAAATCCAATGAGAAGAAAAGGTGAGATTGAATGAGAGACAAATTACCCTGTAGAGCCTTAACACTTTTTTTGTTTTTGGAGACAGGGTCTTGTTATGTAGTTCGGGCTGGCCTTGAACTTACCGTGTAGCCCAGGGTGGCCTTGAATGCACAGAGATCCTCCTGCCTCAGCCTTCTGAGTGTCATGATTACAACAGGCATGTGCCACCACACCTGGTTTAAAAATGTTTTTAATGGTAGCATTGATGGGAGTATGTGAGGAACATCTATCTAGTAGGACTTCCGCAGCCTTCCCTCCCACTTTTCCCACTTTCTTTTTGTTGGGGCTCAGGGTAAAAATAGAGATAGGCACATGGAGCTGCCCTTTGTAGTTTTGTTAGATTAATATATTCTAATTTGTTAGATTCGAAGGGACTTTGCATGCAGCTAATCTATAGGCATTTATAAGGGAACAGCTGTTTTCTAACAGTGTACTGTGCTTGTGCCTATAATGTATTCCTTGCATTGGCCGTGGCTCAGGTATGAAAATGTGGAAACTTGATCCAAAAATATTATATTAAATTCTCTGCAGTCATGTAGGATGGTTTAATCCAGTCATGTCTTTCTTACTGCTGGTGGAAACCCTTGCTTTGGTTGTTGAAGGGACAGTCTGGTGAGGATTCCTGCTCTTTGGATACTTGGGTGGGGGGATGGGGCACCAAAGAATGGCCACAGAGTGATCAACAGTCATGTGGATCTGATGCTATGTCCTTTCCCCTTTCCCCTTGCAGCATTCCTCCTCTTCCTCTTCCAGCAGTGACTCTGACTGAATACAGGGCCTGGACCCTCCCCTCAAGTCTCACCAGCTCTGCTCTCCCATCAAGCTTCAGCTGCCTCGCGTTGTCCTGGGGAAATTAGCCCTTGTGCCCCACCCCCCAGCCTCCCCTGCTCCTCAGCCCTGGCTGGCTAGGGAAAGGGAAGAGGATTGCCACGGGATAGCAAAGGCCATCCTCTTGCTGCTTGATAGATCTTAGAGTTGAAGAGTAGCTAGGAGCGGTGTTGGAAGATGGTGAGATCTCTGAGCTAAATGCTGAAGACAAGCAAGCTTAAGATCTGTAAAATGTGATCTTTTTTGCATTTCCTTTTGTAATACTTACAGCTGGGGGGTGTGGGGGAAATTTCATTACAATGGAAAACCTGTACCTTTTTTGTAATGGTGGCACACTGGGGTGATTTAGTGGCAAATATATCTCCCAGCAGGTCTTTTATTGATTGTACTAACTGCAAGGCTGCTTGGAAATACAGTAGTCTGTCTGGCTGATGAGCTCTGACTGCCCTTTCAGAAGCTGATCTCTCTCCTTAGCTTGATATACTATCTCAGGTCCTACTCATTCTCCAGCTTTCAGTCCAAATAAAGCTATTTCTCCTGGTCTCTGTTCACCATTACCTCCCTGGGCCCAGCACATTGTACTACTTTTGCTCTTCTTACGAGTTTTACAGTAAGGAACCAGAGTATCAGTAAGGAAAACACCATATGATTCCTGTTTCTTTCCATTCCTTTCTTTCTTTTTTTTTGCTAGGGATCGAATTCAGGGCCTTGTGTTTGCTAGGCAAGCACTCTAACCACTGGGCTAAATCCCCAACTTCCTTTCTTTTTTTTTTTTTTTTTTTTTTTTTTTTCCTTCCTGATAACCGGGGACCAAACTCAGGGGCACTCTACTATTGAGCTGTGTCCCCAGCTCTTTTGAGACAGAGACTTGCAGAGTTCCCCAGGCTGGCCTCAAAATTGCAGTCCTCCTGCCTTAGGCTCCCAAGTAGCCGGGAATGGATATAAGGCTGTAGCATGTTTTTAAAAATCTGATATACAGGTTTTCATTGCTGGCTGCTCAGCAACTGGGAAAGAGTAATTTAAGGCCCGACTTACTGAATAAAATTCTTTATGGATATGGCCCTACAAATTAGTATTTTTAAGAAACTGGGTGACAGGAGCCAGGCGTGGTAGCACATGTCTATTATCTCAGCTCTCGGGGCTGAGGCAGGAGGATCACTCCCACAAATTGGAGGCCAGCCTGGGCTACATAATAAATTCAAGGCCAGCCTGAATTACAGAGTGAGACCCTGTCTCAAAAAAAAAGAAAGGAAAAGAAAAGTACCTGAGGGGACACTGGTTAATTATATGCTATGCACAGTTCCATCCACTGAGGCTCTGTGTTTGTTTGTGATCCTCCTGCCTCAGCCTCCCAAGTGCCAGGATTATAGGCATGTGCTACCACACCCGGTGTTTGTGTTTGTTTTTGCTGTGTAGTCTAGGGTGACCTCAATAAAATGGGTTCTTTTTTTTTTGAGACACTGTGCATTCCAGGCTGACCTTGAGCTCATTGTGTAGATCAGGCTCCCCTCAAACTCACAGCAGTCTTCCTGCCAGCCTTCCAAGTACTGGGATTATAGGCATGTGCCCCCATGCTTGGCAACTTATTGGGTTCTTAAAGATCTGTTGAATGGAGAGAATAGACATTTATGAGAAATAATTGATAAAAACAGATTCTTTAAAGTACCAGAGGGACAGGAGGGGTGTTGCATGGCTGCAATCCCAGATTCTTAAAAGACAAAAGCAGGGGATCACAAATTTCAGGCCAGCTTGAGCAACTCTCAAAAAGAAAGGCTAAGGGCTGGGGATTTAGCTCAGTGGTTAGAGCACTTGCCTAGCAAGTGCAAGGCCCTGAGTTCGATCCCTGGCACCACCCCCCAAAAGAGAAAGGCTAGGGATGTAGCTTGGCAATAGAATTCTCCAGTACTACAGGAGGAAAAAAAAGAAGAAAATACCAGAAGGATATAAGATAGAAATAATTCTCACTGGGAAGGGAGGGAAGAAGCAAAGATGGCTTCTCTGAAAAAGACATACTTGAACATATCTTGGTCTTTTTTAAATTTTCATGTAATATTTTTCTTTTTTCTTTTTCTTTTTTTCTTTTTTTTTGACAGGGTCTCACTATGTAGTTCAGGTTGGCCTTGAATTTACCATGTAGTCCAGGCTAGCCTTGAACTCATGGTGATCTTCCTGCCTCAGCCTCCCAGATGGGGGATTACAAGTGTGTGCCACTATGCCTCACTGTTTTGTTCTGTTTTGTTTTTTAATTTTGAGGAAGTCTGTTTTTCAATTGTCCTGGCTGGTTTTGAATTGGTGATCCTCTCCTCAGCCTTCCAAGTAGCTGGAATCACAGGCTTGCGCCACCATGCCCCGCTTCTACCTCTTGGATGTTGAGTGAAAAGTATGGGTAGAAAAGATGAAAAATAGATTTACCAAGTTGGTGGCAGAGAAGAGCCTGGAGAAGCCTCTGCTCAAGTACAGAGTCATGTAGCTCTATAGCATGTCTGTCAAGCACAGGTAACCAGGTTTCAGAAGTTTCAGAGGGGCTAAACTGAGTTCCTGGAAAGTTTTTTTTTTGCTGTACTAGGGATCAAACCCAGGGCCTTGTGCTTGCTAGACAAGCACTCTAACCACTGAGCTAAATCCCCAGCCTTTAAGGTTTTTTTAGAGACAAGTTCTCACTCTAATTCAGACTGGCCTTGAACTCACTGTGTAGCCCAGGCTGGCCTTGAACTTTCAGTGATCCTCCTGCCTCAGCCTCCTGAGGGCTGGGATCACAGGCATGTGCCATTACATCTGACGAAAGGTTTTGTGTCTTGAAAGTTGTTTACTTGGGAAAATACTACTGTATGCTGGGTGCTGACACTGCAAAGATAAATAAGATGCTCCCTGTCCTTTGTGACCTGCAGGATCTAATAGAGGAGACGAGCATGTGAGAAGGATGAAAATACAGGGAAAAGGACTGTAAAAGACACAGGGATTGAGCAGTAGAGAAACAAAGGGAGGAGTGACAGTCTCACTGAGAGAATGAGCTAGGGCTAGGCTGGAACTCTGGTGAGCAGGAGTTTCTGGTTTGACAAATATCAACTATTTATAATGTGCCAGGCATTGAGTGCTTTATAATTTAGTATAATCTTTGCAGCAACTCTGCAAGGTAGACAGTAGTATTCCCATTATGTAGTTGAGGTAAACTGAGGTATTACAAGTTTATAAACCAGGTATGGTGGTGCACCCCTATAATCGCAGCACTCTGGAAGGTTGAGGCAGGAGGATTGCAAATTTAAACCTAGCCTGGGAGATTTAGCAAAATCTTGTCTTAAAATAAATAATAAATAAAGGGCTGGAGATGTATCTGAGTGTGGGGACATGGGTTTAATACCAAGTACAAAAAAAAGTCACAGGTTACATAGCACATGGTAGTAAAGATTGAGGCAGGATTAGAGCCCCGACAGTGTGGCTTGTGACTGCTCTTACTTCAGTGGTTTCCAGGTAGAAGCAGCAGCTTAGGAAGGCCCAGAGTTATGAGGAGGGGTAGGAGGAAATTCAAGGGCATCTGGACCTGTGTGACTATGTAAACATGTGAAAGCAGGAAATGGGGCTGTAGCTGGGGACACGGGGCTGGAGGAGTAGAGAAGGTTCAGAGGTCAAACTCTTGGGTGTGGCACTGAGTGTAGGGCAGAAGGGAGCACAGGGAGGGACTGTGCAACTGACATCCTGTATCCATGATTTGTCCCTGCAGAGAGTTACACGAAAGATGCTTGAGGTCCTCCTGTATATATTCACATTTATATACAAATATGTGAAATATAAATATACATTTTTTCCTGAGACAGGCTCTCGATATGTTGTTCAGGCTAGTCTTGAACTCCTGGGCTCAAGTAATCCCTTGCCTCGCCTTTCAAGCACCAGGGACTACAGGTGTGCAAGTAAATGTCTCACTATATTTTATAGCTGCCTTCTAATTTTTTTTTTTTTTGAGACAGGGTCTTGCTATGTAGTCCAGGCTGGCCTTGAACTCACTATGTAACTCAGGTTGCCCCTGAACTCAGAGCAATCCTCCTGCCTCAGCCCCCCAAGTGCTGGGATCACAGGTGTGCACCACCATTCCTGGCTACCTGCCTTCTAATTTTATCAGAATTATGTCAGAACATCCAAGGCAAAGGCCCACTTTTCCAGTATCATGGATTTGGTGGCAATCCTAAATTTTCCCTCTTATTCAATGTGTTTTCCTTTATTGGCTCTTCCTTTTTTTCAGGTCCTGGGGATCAAACTCAGGGCCTTGCACTTGTACTTGCACTCCAGCTCCAGCTCTTCCTTTTTGAGAACAGAGATATGGGCTTGGAAGGATTGTGAGGTGAAGAGAAATAGATGTTGATAAATAAACTAGATGCCAGACATGGTGGTGCATGCCTGTAGTCCCAGCACTCAGGAGGCTGAGGCAGAAGGATCTCGGCGAGTTTGAGGCCAGCCTGGGCTAAACGGTGAGTTCAAAGCCAGCTGGAATACATAGCAAGACCATGTCTCAAAAAAAAAAAAAAATTGAGAAATGACAAGAAAGTAACAAAAAACAGGAATGTGCTCTATGTATGGTTCAGAAATGCCAGTAAGGAGAACTGTGAGGGAAGATGTGCTAGTTAGGAGTAGGTAGAAGGGGTCAGTGAATTTTCTTCCTAATTTATCTTTCTATTTATTTATTTATCTATTGGTGGTGGGGAATTAAACCTAGGGCCTCATCCATACTAGACAAGTGCTGTACTCCGGAGCAGTACCCCAGCCTCTCTCTGTTTCTCTTTGGGATTTCTCCTTCCAGCCTCCTCTTGTTGTCCATTTCTGGCTTTTTTTTTTTCCTTCAGACAGGGTTAGAGCACTTGTCTAGTATGGGTGAGGCCCTGGGTTTAATTCCCCAGAACTGATAAATAAATACACTTGATCTTAGCCAAAAGGCTGAGAAGCGATTGCAATAAATAAATAAATAGATAAATTAGGAGGAAAATTCACTGACCCCCTTCTACCTGCTCCTAACTAGAGAGCACATATTCTCTCACATTTCCCCTTACTGGTATTACTGAACCATATGTAGAGCAACTTCCTGTTTTTTTGTTGCTTTGTTGTCTCTTTTTTTTTCGAGCGAGGGTCTCACTGAGCAGCCCAGGCTACCCTCAAACTCACGGCGATCCTCCTGCTTCAGCCTCCTGACTGCTGGGATTACAGTCAGCTCTCTACTTTTTAAAAGTGAAATGTAATACTGTAAATTCACTTGGGAAAAAAGTGCAAGTTTTTCTTTTCTTCCTTGGTGGTGCTGGGGCAAACCAAGGGCCTTGTGCATGCTAGGCAGGTGTTCTATGGTTAAGCTACACCACTAGCCCTGCAACATTTTAAATAGTATGTAAAATAAAAAATAAGGTTCTCTTCTCATCCTAGATTCTCCCCAAGGCAACCATGACTACCAGATTGTTTTGTAAACTTCCAGTGCAATTCTGTGCATAGTCAAATTCCTCTTTATTATTTCCACATTACATTGTTCCTATTGCCTCTCTCTCTGCTTTATAGTAAATGGGAGCATACTATAGGTTCTGTTTTGGATCTAACATTTTCTCATTTAACCATCTAACTTAGAATTGGTTCTGTGTGCATAGATATATACATTATATATACATTATGTATACAGAAAGAGAGAGAGTTGGGGGGAGTCCTGTGCTACATAATGATATTTCAGTCAAGGACAGACCACATGTACTCTCATGTTTCCAAAACATATCGCCTCAGCCAGGCATGGAGGATTGCATGTCCAGCCTGGCAATTTAGTAAGACCCTGTCTCAAAATAAAAAAGAAAATGGGCTGTGATGTAGCTCAGTTCAATCCCCTGTGCTGCCAAAAAAAAAAAAAAAAGTATCTTTTTTTTAGGTTGCCTGGCATACATAAGGCAGCCCTAGGTTCAATCCCAGCACCGCACACACACACACACACACATGCGTACACATGCACAAACAGAATATATATCACCTAGTGACACAGTAGTTGTTTTTGTGTAAATGGATTCTACAATGCTTCTGCAAAGTTGAAGTCACCTAGTGACATTGTTCTCAAACTATTTCCCTGCTGTTAAGCAATGCATGACTGCATGTATATATTATATATGTGTGTAGATATATATAGTATTATTTTATATATATACTTACATGTATATTTTAGTAGTACTCAAAATAGTATTCAGTTTATTCAATTTTGTACTGGGCATTGTACTCAGGGCCTTTGCATTGGGCTACATTCTCAACTCCTTTTAAAACAATTTTTTTTTCTTTTTCTCTTTTTTTTTTTTTTTGGTGCCGGGGATTGAACTCAGGGCCTTGTGCTTGCCAGGCAAGCACTCTAACCACTAAGCTAAATCCCCAGTTTAAGAAATTTTTTGTTGTGCTCACTTTGGCAGCACATATACTAAAAATTTTTTTCTTTTTAAGACAGGGTCTTGGCTGGGGATTTAGCTCAGCGGTTAAAGTGCTTGCCTTGCAAGCACAAGGACCCAAGTTCGATCCCCAGCACCAAAAAAAAAAAAAAAAAAAAAAAAAGACAGGGTCTTGCTCTGTAGTTTGGACTGGTCTTGAACTCACTATGTAGTCCAGGCTGGCCTCAAACTCGCAGCAATCCTCCTGCCTCAGCCTCCAGAGTGTTGCTATTACACATGTGTGCCACCATGCCTGGCTAGATGGATTTTGACTCTAGTTTTCCCATAGTCCTTCCCTCTCCCTGTTGGCTTCTCCTAATTCCATGACTTGCCTGGCTCCTGAGAGCACTGGGTTTGTGCCTTGGCTTTGTGCATTAGCACATGTCTCCAAAGATGGTGGTCCTCGAATATTCTTATCTCATACCTTCACCACCTTTTGTCCACAACACTTTCTGGGATCTGGCCATTCTTTTTTACTAAAAGCTAAGTATAGCAAGATTTCCATTCAAATGAGAATAGGTACCCTGTGAGGTCTAAATATACAAGTTGACACTTAAGGAGTTTGAGTAATGGGATGAGCCTTTAGTTTGCTGCCTTTTTGGAATCATCACCCTACATCAGGTTGTTTTGTGGCCCTAAGCAAGTTTGCTTTCTTGTTTTCCCTTTTATGAAGAATTTATGGAGTCACAAAACAATCAAGTATTGCTATTAGGTGCGTCTGGTCTTTCCTTTTTTTGTTGCTGAGGATTGAACTGGGGCCTTGTGCATGCTAAACACATGCTTACCACCGAGCTACACCCCTAGGCCTCCATCCTCTTTTGAAATTTTTTTTTTTTTTTTGGTGCTGGGGATTGAATTTAGGGCCTCGCGCTTGCTACGTAAGCACTGTAACCACTGAGCTAAATCCACAGCCCTCTCTTTTGAAATTGCTGTAACTCTTGCTTAGTTCAAACGCAGCCATTTGCTCTTTACATTACAGAGGGTTTCATGGCCCACGAGTCTATGTGACCCAAATGCAAGGTCTTGAGGTTAATCTGATCTTCAGCTCAGGCCCCCCAGCAGGCTTGCTCCTTAGTTTGCTTTTTCAGGGTGTCCTAACATTTTCCTACTTACTTTCCTTTCTTTTGGTATTTGGTCATCCTTCACCCTTGCCAAATGATAACTTTCTTTCGGTTTCACATTGTTCCTAATATCCACCCCTCATTTGGGGCATGGGAGGAAAGGTAGGAATCTTCAAGTGTGATTTTCTACTGTAGGAATCTATCTCTCTCCATGTGACTCCTACGATTTGGGGCTATTCAACAAAACTTGGCTGACCCTGAAGCCAGAGCAAAGGTCCTAAGGAGATGACTAAGGTGCAATGAATAACCCAGTATTTTCTGTCTCTTTAATTCCTTCTTATTTCGTCTAACTCTCTGCCAGAGGGTTTTTTGGGGGGTGTATGTATGGGGGGGTACTGGGAATTTAACCCAGGCCCTTTGTACTGAACTACATCTCTAACCATTTTTATTTTTTGGTGGTACTGGAGTTCAAACAGCAGTGCTCTGCCACTGGGTTACACCCCCAGCCCTTTATTTTTTATTTTGAGACAAGGTCTCACTAAGTTACCCAGGCTGGACTCAAACTTGGTCATCTGGGGCTGGGACTTAGCTCGAGTGGTTAGAGCAATTGTGTAGCAAGTGCAAGGCCCTGAGTTCAATCCCTGGCACCAAAAACAAAAACAAAATAAAACAAAAAAAGTGTTCATCTGCCTTAGTCTCCCTCACTCCTGAGCTTACAGGTGTGCTCTTCTGTGCCTGGCTTTTTTATTTTTGCGATGGGTCTCACTAAATTGCCTAGGCTGATCTTGAACTTGCAATCCTTCTGTCTCAGCCTCCCAAGTGCTGGGATTACAGGTATGTGCCACCATGCCAAGCATGTTTTTAAAATTTAATTATTTTATTTTGGTGCTGGAAATTGAACCAAGGACCTTTACACTGAGCTACAGTGCCAGACATATTTTTACTGATTTTTTAGATAGGGTTTTTCTAAATTGCTAAATTGCCCAAGTGGGCTGGAACTTGTGATCCTCCTGCCTCAGCTTCCCAGAGTGCTGGAATTGCAGGCATAGGCTACCGTGCTTGGCTTTTTGTTCTCTTTTACATGAAAATAAAATCATTTTAAAAACAGTACAGTCATCATCCATAAACCTAATACCTACATTCAATAATATGTTGTTAATGTTTGGTCATGGCTTTTATTTTTTTTGTTTTTATTTTCTGAGGCAGGGTCTTGTTATATACTCTAGGTTAGCCTTGAACTCACTATGTAACTCAAGCTAGCCTCAAACTCATGGTGTTTTTCCTGCCTTAGCCTCCCAAGTGTACCACATGCCTTGCTCTTGCCCTGTTTATCAATATACCTATGTGAACTATTTGAAAATTTGTGGCATATATCATAACCTCTACTCTTAAATATTTCACCATGCAATTCTTTTTTATTTGGGGGCGGGAGGAGTGCTGGGGATCAAACTGAGGGCCTTGTACTTGCTAGATAAGTACTCTACCACTGAGCTAAATCCTCAACCCTCTTTTTAATTTTTTTATTTCTTCATAATTCACTTGTTTTTAAATTTTATTTAACTAATTATTTTCATAATTCACTTTTAAAAAGCATTTCCCTAGCTGAGTGTGGTGGTGCCCCCCTGTAATCCCAGCACTCAGGAGGCTGAGGCAGGAGGATTGCAGTGAGTTCCAGGCCAGCCCTGAAGGACGTAGCAAGACCTTGTCTCAGAAGGGAAAAAAAAAAAAAATCAAACCAAACCAAAGCAAACCAAGCATTTCCCTTTGTAACCACTTAAGAAACATGAAGACAATATTATCTCTTTATCCAGTTCATGTTTGAATTTGCTCAGTTGTCCTCCAGTCGTCTTCTACAGTGCTTCCCGCTAACCGGGATCCACACACTGTATTAGGTTGTTGCTGCCTTTCACTTTTTCTCTTCCTCCTGCTGCACGCCTTGCCCCTCTCCCTGCTGGGGATTAAACCTAGAGCTTTCACACTGAAACAGAAGTAGATCTCCAGCCCTTTTGCATTTTTTGACACTTTTTTTTTTTTTAACTGATTTTTGGGATAGGTTCTTTGTGTGTGTGTGTGTGTGTGTGTGTGTGTGTGTGTATTTTTTTTTTTTTTGGTGCCAGGGATGGAACTTGGGGCCTTGTGTTTGCAAGGCAGGCACTCTAACCACTGAGCTAAATCCCCAGCCCCTGTTTTGTTTTGAGACAGGGTCTCATTATGTACTTCAGGTTGGGCTTGACCTCACTATGTAGCCCAGGCTGGTCTTGAACTCGTGGCGATCCTCCTGCCTCAACCCTCCAAGGGCTGGGATTACAGGCGTGTACTACCATGCCTGGTTTTTTGTTTTTTGTTTTGGGTGCTGGGGATCCAACTCAGGGCTTTGCACTTGCTAGGCAAGCACTCTATCACTGAGGTAAATCCCCAATCCCAGAATTTTCTAAATGTATTTTAGATTTGGAAAATATTTCAGCTGTCCATTTCAAAGTCTGGGGTGACTTGGCTTGTATGCCAATAGAGAGGGCTCTGCATGCCCCCTGTAGCATGCATGCCATAGCTTTGCCACCACTGCTTTAGGGTCTCCCTAAATCACTCAGTTGCCCAGGCTCTGCTGGAATTTGGGATCCTCCTGCCTCCATTTCCCAGAGTACTAGGATTATAGGTGTACACTACTTTCTTGGCTTCCTCCTATGTATTTATTTTATTTTATATATATATATTGGTGCCAGGGATCGAACTCAGGGCCTTGTGCTTGCTAGGCAAGCACTGTAAACTCTGAGCTAAATCCCCAGCCCATGTTTTATAATATTTCATTGCCTTTTTGATGTAATCAGGCTATTTGTCTTGTGTGAAGTGAGCAGTCTAGTCGTTTTGTGGCATAGTCCTCATTCTGAGTTTACATCTTTGTATTGTGTTGGTGTTGAACTTGTTCATTTATCCTCTGTAAATGGCAAATCAGATCTAATAGTTTAATTCTAAACGATTTTGGCAAGTATGCTTAAAAGATAATGCTGTGTATCTCTCTATCACTCCTCTTTCTTTCTTTTTTTTTTTTGAGAAAGGTCTCAGTATGTAGTTCATGCTAATCTCGAACTAGCATCAATCCTCCTGCTTCAGCCTTCCAAGTGCTGGGACTATAGTTGTGTGTGACCACCACTCAGTTTGATGCAGTGTACCTCTTACTTACTGCCTCTCATCAAGAACCACATAATGTCCAACTTTCAAAGTTTAGTCCCTTGTATAAGGTGGTGGGGACAGCCACAACTTGCCTCCTGAAGTTAATTTTTTTTTAAAGGTGCAATTTGCAAATAATCTTTGTGGTGGCATTGGGCATCATGATAATATACTGTTTGGTAATAATATTTCTTTTAAAATTTTAATGGTTGGTGACGCTTGCCTGAATCAATTAGGATTTCATTTATTTCATTCTTGGTTTCAGAATGGTGACTATTAACTGCTTCAATTCTTCTGCATTTATTAGATGAGGCTCTTCATGAAACGAGCTTTTTCCTATCAATTACTGAACTACACTACTTCTTAAAAAGGAATGGTAAATGTTTAATTTTTTCCTTTTAACTACCATTTTTCAGAGTAAGGAGTTGGTGTAATAGTCATTTAGTGTGGTAAACTAGCTTTTCGTAACCTTTTTTGTTTTGAGTGTCATTATAGACTCAATGAATTTTCCTTGACTCTTCTCTTCCCAAGCCCATTCCTTTTTCCTCTCCTTGAGCCATGGCGACACCCACTTCTCTGCGCACTTACGCCTGAGCTTTCCAACCAGCCCGCTAGGGGACCCTAGCTTTCCTTGCGCACCCAGGCTGCCGCTCTATCTCAAAATTTATCATTTGCTACTAGCAGTGGTCTCGCTGGTGTCGACGCATCCACGGAGCCGCTCTAGGCTTTCGGGAGGCCGTTCGCATCGCGTGGGGAAGGTTTGGACGACGCAGTCGCCTCGACGGCCCCCGGGGCGGTTAGCGCTTCCGGGGTCGAAGGGTGCGCGGGGTTGAAAGCGGGCCGCTCCGCCCCGTCCCCCTCCCAGACCAGCAGAGGCAGCAGCCGGAGCAGCCGCAGCCTGCGCCCTCTCCCGCCCGCCCGCCCGCCCGCCCTCCGCCGCCCTCCACCCGCCCCGGGGTCTCTTTCCCCCTTCCTCCTCCTCCTCCTCCACCCCCCCTTCCTCCTCCGCCCGCCCGCGGGGCCCCCCTTGCCTTCCCGCCCGCCCCTATTGTTCCGCCCCCGGCCTCCCGCCCTTCCCCTTCCCGCCCGCTCCCCTTTTCCCCTCAGTCGCCTCGCGCCTGCAGGTAAGCTTAAAAATTTTCTCTCTGCCTCCGGTTATAGCTCCTATATCCTCCCATGCCTTGTTTCGTAGCGGTCTCCGGCCCTAGTCACGATCCCCGGCCTCTCTTAGTCCGGCGTATGCGTCTGGCACCTCACTCTGCCTGGCTGGCCATTCACGCGAGGCCCTGGCTCCGGCGCGGCCTAGTAGGCCTCGCGCAAGGCCTATCCCCCTCCCCCCCGCCTTTTCCCGGTGGCGGCTGCGCTAGAGTCAAGGAGGGCGCGCGCGCGGAAGGGGGGCGGCGGTGGATTTGTTGGTTGAGGGGGGTGGGGAGGCGATGGCCGGCTTGTTGGCCGGGCGGGTGAGCGCGGCTCCCCGCGGGGGTCAGGCGCTGGCGCAGCCACACGAGGAGGCGCTACTCGCCCGGCCCCTCCCCTTGGATCGCAGCGCCCCCCCACGACTGAACCGTTTATTTTTTACCCCTCTTTTCTAGTCGGAGGAAGGGGGGGGCTTTTTTTTTTTAAAAGTGGAAAATGTTTGGGTGACAGAGGGGAGGGGGGCTCCTAGTTACCGAGTTATTGGGGACATTCTTTCGGGGTAAGGAATTTTGAAATGACAAAATGCCTGCCGATATAAACCCAGACCGAGCTATTTATAGAGGAGTAATTGACTGCAGGATTAACAGCTGGATTCCTGGGACGGGATACACGTATACTGACCTAGTCAGGAGAATTATATGATAGATTTCTTGGAGTACTTACGTGTTTTGGAGTTTTAAAATGCACCTTTGTGCTTTACCTCAATAAACGGCTTCAAATTTTCAGTTTTCTTGCTCTTTCGAACTTGCAGTGTTGTGGTATTTACAAATGCTTCCTAATGCATCTGAAAGCGAATAGGATTTAAGCTGCCGGATTTTTACCCTGATTTAATAAAGAAAGAAAATAATGCTGATAAAGCCAATATTCTCACCTCCTCCCAAGCATTGTTTTTTTCCATGAGTGAAAAGTGTTGGACTTGTGGAATTTTGGCAGCAATTAACTGTATTTTGGAAAATAGGGAAATAATGTTCTTTAGGGATGCACTTATGTAATTACTTATATTCTGAAGTAGCCAAGGGACACTTTGCCATATGCAGAATAGTATGGCCCATACTTAAACAATTTAAAAACATTTAGGGTATGGACTTAGTGGTACAGCCCAGTTGAAACTGTGTGGTTTGTGAAGGTGGAAACTAGCTATAGGAGGAGAGAGATTATTGATGTTGAATGGTGTCATTGGAGAAATTTAACAGAACTTGGGAGAGATCTTTTTAAAAGCTATTAGATTTGGTGTTGAAATATCGAAGACAAAAACATCCAAAACCAAAGTCTCTCTCTACATATCACTAGTTACTCCAAAGTAGAACTATTAGAAGCATTGTTTCAGAGGATGAGTGGGGAAAAGACTGCCCTGGATAGGAAAAGCATATTGCTATTGTTTAAAACAGTAACATTTTTAGCAGTACCGGTTTTATTTTGATTTGTTTTCTTTGGGAAGAGATTCAAGATTTAATAGGCTTGAATAAAAAATGAGTGATAATGAAACTTAATACACAGAAGTAAGGAAGATTTCTCATGTTCAACTGTCAGGTTGGGTTGGGAGAAGGAATAGGAGAAAAGGACTCAATCGTATCCCAAAGGACAGTTTGGAACCCTGGCATAGATGGGAGGTATCTCAGATAATGCCTTTTTCGTAAATGTATTTTTTTTTTTCCGTGTTGGAGATTGAACTCAGGACCTTGTGCTGTTGACGTAAATTTTTAAAAAATCATTTACCATCATCCATCAGTATCTGAAATTTGTAATGTGGGATGCATCTGAATTTCTTTTAGAAATTGCTGCTACTACTGTAAGAAAATTTACGTGTATTCCCTAGCTTTCTGTTCTGCTACCCGATAGGGAAGCAAAAGGTTGTTTTGCCTCCTATTGTAGTTGGTTAGAGGTTTGCCCAGGTATTTCTGAATCCTTATCTAAGCCTATTCTGTTGAAGGACAACTAGGTGCACGTTCAGCAGTTCCCTTAGAACCATTGCCAGGGAAGGGAATGTTCTTCATCCTGAGAGTCAGCGGAAACCCTCTTATTAATGAGAGCAAACTGGAAAATCGCCTTCTATGTGCTGTAACAGAACCTGAGCTGTAATGTTACACAGTTGTGCTGAGTGTGTATGTGTCTGGTAGGTTGTCGTATAAGGAAAATAATCAATTAGAAAATAATGATAATGGTGAAAATAATTGGGAAATAATTCCCCTGTTTTCCTTCTCTAATTTTGGTCATGTTTGCCTTTCAGTTTTTGGCTTTGACCCCCACCAGTGACCAAAGACTTGACCACTCAAAGTCCAGCTCCTCATAGTACTCGACATGGACACCGGTGTGATTGAAGGTGGATTAAATGTCACTCTCACCATCCGGCTACTTATGCATGGAAAGGTAGGCACCAATTTGGGAAATTGGGTCATAGTAACTGCTAGGGGAGGGGCCAGGAAGAGCAGACCTGCATCTTGGAACTCATCAGATTAGCACTGTGGGAGGTCTGGCTTTAGCACTCTTCTCTAATGAAATAGATGGGAAAGTGGTGGGGAAATGGACAGATTTTAGTAGGAAGCTCCACTGAGCAGGAAAGGTTTAGCTAGAGGTTAGAGCCAAAGATTGCTTCATACCTGGATGGTGAGATTTTTCTAATGGATCTTGCTATAGTTTATAATAAGTAGATTTCCCAGATAATGTTAAGGAACTTCGTAGGGGAAGACATAGTTGGTATTTTAGAAATAATTTATATTAAATACAAAGGTGTATATTTAATCACTGTTGTATGATTAGTCCTTCAAAATTCTTCCACAGCTTGAATTTTTTTTTTTTTTTTTTTTTTGGTGCTGGGGATCTAACTCAGGACCTTGTGCTTGCAGTGCAAGCACTAACCACTGAGTTAGATCTCCAGCCCCTACAGCTTCATTTTTTGCAGGGGCGACTGGGGATTGAACTAGGGCCTTGGGCTTGCTAGGCACGTGCTCTACCACTGAGATAAATCCCCAACCCCAACAGCTTCACTCTTTTTTTTAACAGCTTCACTCTTTTTTTTTTTTTTTTTTTTTTGGTGCTGGGGATCAAACTCGGGTCCTTGTGCTTGCAAGGCAAGCGCTTTAACCACTGAGCTAAATCCCCAGCCCCACAGCTTCACTCTTTAATGATAGTTTCACTCTTAAATTTTTGAGTGAAGAAGAGAACAAGCACACCCCGCCATGTATCTTAAAATCTTTTCATTCCTTGGGTAGTGTTTAGTATAGCTAGTAGTTGATTAGCTGAACAGTTAGAAATTACTTTTTTTCTGGAGACAGACTCTCCCTATGTAGTTAAAGCTGACTTTGAACTCATTATGTAGCCCAAGCTGGTCTTTTCTTGAACTTGAAGTGGTCCTCCTGCCTCAGCCTCCTAAGCGCTAATATTACAGGCGTTTGCCACCTTGACTGGCTGAAATTACTTTTCATAATGATGGATGCTTCTGAGTCACTTACTGACACCAGTTTTCTCTATTGCAGGAAGTTGGCAGTATCATCGGAAAGGTAAGACAGTTTTTCTGTAGTTCAAATAACTAGTCACCCTGGGTTGAAATAGCATTTGGAGCTCATGCTTGACTTTTACTCTTACAGAAAGGAGAGTCAGTTAAGAAGATGCGCGAGGAGGTAAGTTATGAGGGACTTCGGGGTTGTTAACTTTGAGAAGTGGAAAACCTTTAAAACAAGTGAAAGTTCTGTTGAGAGATTAGAGTGGGGAGATCTCAATAGGGAAAGCCTGTCTTTTTCTGTTTCTGTTGGCTTATTGTTTTTACTATGCTGGGGATCAGATCTGGGCCTTGTACTAGGCAAGTGCTCCCACTACTGAGCTATATATTCCTACTCCTGGCAAGATTTTTTTTTTTGGCAGTTTGAGACAGGATCTTAATATGTAGCTCAGGCTGGCCTTGAACTTACTGTGTGGCCCAGGGTGGCCTCGAACTTGAGGCAGTCCTGCCTTGGCCTTCCAAGTGCTAGGACTACAGGCATGCGCCACCATGCCTGACTATGGCTCAAGGTTTTACAGCATTAGAGACGATGCTGACTTTTCTACATAAGTAGTTTCTTGTCCCTTATTATATATACTGTACATTGTCAGTTATTTTTCAGTCTGTTGAAGTATTTTTGTTTCTTTTCCTTATCCAGAGTGGTGCACGTATCAACATCTCAGAAGGGAATTGTCCGGAGCGAATTATCACTTTGGCTGGACCCACTAATGCCATCTTCAAAGCCTTTGCTATGATCATTGACAAACTGGAAGAGGTTTGTTTCTTCTCCCTGTTTTTATTTTTGATTTGATTTGATTTTTCCAGTATGGGTATTACTCTGTTACCTTGACTGATCTAAAACCCCTGAGCCCAAGAAATCCTCCTGTTTAGTCCCTTATAGTTGAGACTATACAAATGTAGCACTATACACAGTAGAACAGATACTCTGTTTTCTGTTTTATTTTTAGTTTTTACTTATTTAGTTCCGGGGTTCCAGCATGTTAAGCAAATGCTGTACCACAGAGAAAGCTTCGGTCCCTTTTAAATTTCTTTAAAATTTCTTTGCCAGCAATTTTGAAGGTGTGTCATTGCTTCTTTGGTGAACTTCATGCTCTAATTTGAAAGTTGAGTGAACTAAATTAACATGCTTTTGTTAGAAGTCCTGCCAAACATTAATACATTTCTAGCTCTGGTTTCTGTTACAGTAAATATATATATATCTTTGTATACATACAAAAACACACTAGTAAGGTATCAGGATTATACTTGGAGGGAGAGCAGTAGATTATCAGAAGTAAAATAACCATGCCAGGGGTTTTATTAGAAAGGTTTTTTCCTCCCTTATCAAACCTTCAGAGTCTGAACAACCATTGTCCTGGGTCACGTGCTCAGCTTCCTTCTCCCTCTTCTGCTGTATTGCAGCTAATTGTGCAATTGATACCACAGGAGAAGAGTACTGCTTGTTTGGTGGTTGGTTCTTAATGGTGCCTGAAATCTTACCCAGATCAAAAATACTATCTTTTTATATATGTAGTTGATATATATATATATATATGATTAAATCCACGGCTTTGTGCATGCCAGACAAGTGCTATATCACTGAGCTCCACTCTAGCCCTAGAAAAGTTGTCTCTTTTTTTTTTTTTCACCTTCGTGTGTTTGAAGGTTTTGTTACGTATTTCAGGCTGGCTTTGAGCTCAGTATGTAACCCAGGCTGGCCTTGAACTCACAGTGGTCTTCCTGCCTCAGCCTTCCGAGTGTTGGGGTTACAGTCATATGCCACCACACCTGGCTGAGGAGTGATTTTGGTGGTGGGGGGGCACGGTGCCAGGGATCGAACTCAAGGCCTTGTGCCTGCCAGGCAAGTGCTCTAACCACTGAGCTAAATCCCCAGCCTCGAGGAGTTTTTTTTAAACCACTTACTTTTTTTCCCCCCGGTACTGGGGATTGAACCCAGGTCCTTTCCACTGAGCTACATCCCCAGCCTTTTTTATTATTTTGACCTAGGGTCTCACTAAGTTGTCTAGGTTGGTCTCAAATTTGAGGATCCTCCTCGCTCAGCCTCCCAAAGTGCTGGGATTACAGGCACATGGCCCCACTCCTGGCTCCACATAACCTTCAGAAGGTTAAATTTAACTAGGTTAAAGTCATGACTTTTTGCTGGGGATTTATCTCAGTGGTTAGAGTGCTTGCGTTGCAAGCAGAAGGCCCTGAGTTCGATCCCCAGCACCAAAAAAAAAAAGACATTTTTTGATGGGTGTGGTGGTACATGTCTAATTCCAGGATTTAGGAGGCTGAAGCAAGACTTTCAGGGCACCTTGGGCTACATAGTTCAAGGATTGCCTGAATTACGTGGTGAGACTATGTCCCAACAAAAAAAAATTTTTTTTTAGTGCAGCACATTTTTAGAGGAAAGGCCATAGGCTTTGACACTGTTGTTTTTGGTACTAGAGATTGAACCTAGGGTTTCTCACATGGTGAATTTACACTGTACTCTTTTCCACTGAGCTACATTACTCACCCCCAGTAAAGTCATTTTATTTGTTAGTTTATTTTTTGGTTTTTTTGAGACAGGTCTCTGTATTCAGCTCAGGCTGTCCTTGAACTGCCCAGGATGGCCTCAGGCTTGAGGTGATCCCCCAGGCTCAGCATCGCCAGTCCTGGGATTGCAGGCATGCGCCACCATGCCTGGCTAATAAAGTCATTTTATTTCAAAATTTATTAGATGTGATCGGAGCAAGTATTACAAGCTTCAGTTTCCTCATTTGTATTATTACTATTTGAAAACTACTATGACATACTCTAGTTAAATCTTCATCCCCCCCCCCTCTTTAAGACAGAGCCTCTTAAGTTGCTGTGTTTCTCAAGCTGGGTAGGACTGTGGTCCTCCTGCCTCAGCCTCCCATAATGCTGGAATTACAGGCCATACCCCACTAAACCTGACTTTTTAAACTTTGTAATCTTTAGTTTAAGATCATAGACTCGCTCTGAATTGGGTGCAGTGTTTCATCTTTCTTTCTTTCTTTCTTTTTTTTTTTTTTTTTTTGGTTGGTAGGTGCTGGGGATCTAACTCAGGGCCTTTCCCTTGCTAGGCCCGCACTCTTATCACTGAGCTAAATCCCCAAACCCTCAGCTCATCTATTAATATAAATGTTTTTCCCATTGTTTATTCAGCTTTCATTTGTAAAATAGTTGCTTTTCTCTCTATGAAGTGTACTGTCCCAGGATAAAGGAAAATAAATTTATGCTATTTCTGTGGAAGTTTTGTAAAAGTTTTCATCTTCACTTAGTTGGGAATTTGGTATTTGAACCTTTTTCGGTTTAGTTAATGACATGACTTGTACAAGATCAAGATTATTTTTAAGTGGTTTATTTATGGAAGTTACGGGTTCTCACAGATCTGCTTAAGCTTGTCTTGTCTCTCTGGTGTCCTTATTTTTTCCTTTTTGTAGGATATCAGCAGCTCTATGACCAATAGCACAGCTGCCAGTAGACCCCCGGTCACTCTGAGGCTGGTGGTCCCTGCTAGTCAGTGTGGCTCTCTCATTGGAAAAGGTGGATGCAAGATCAAGGAAATACGAGAGGTATTTCTTCCAAATGTGGTTTTGTTAGGGTAAATAGGAATAGTTTACATTAAATGAGAAGACTTAAGTAACAGTCCAGGAGGACTACAATGTGTACTGGTATTACAAGTATTGTACAATTGATTGCTTAAATACAATTCATAGATTTTATTCAATTAATTTTGTAGTGCTAGAGATTGAACCTAGGATCCTATGCATGCTAGGCAAGCATTCTTACATTAAGCTACATGCCCCAGTTCTTTTTCGTCCCTCCCTTCCTTTTTTAAAATGTGCCTCGCTGTATTGCTCAGTCTGGTCTTGAACTCCTGGATGCAAACAATCCTGCCTCAGCCTCCTGAGTATCGAGACTACATGTGAGCACCACTATGCCTGGCTCAATTCCTAAAGTTTTAATTACACCCTTTGCTGGGAGTGGTGGTACACCTGTATTCTGGCAGGCTGAGGCAGGAGGACTATAAATTCCAGTTCAGGCTGGGCAATTAGTGATTTAGTGAGACCATGCTTCAAAATAAAAAGGGCTGGGGCTGTAGTAGTTGAGTGTGAAGGCCCTCGGTTCAATTCCAGTTACCAAAACAACCAGAATGTGAGAAAGTTAACCAGCATTCTGAACTCTTGCACATAATTTCCTTCTTTTTTTTTTTGGTGCTGGGGATTAAACTTGGGCCCTTGTGCTTGCAAAGCAAGCACTTTAACCACTCAGCTAAATCCCCAGCCCTCAGGCTGCTCTTGAATTCACTATGTAGGCTGGCCTTGAACTCACAATGATCCTTCTTCCTGATCCTCCTAAGTGCTGGGATTTCTTGTCTTTTTTTTTTTTTTTTTTTTTTTTTGGACAGGCTCTAGCTGTGCAGTTCAGACTGTTCTTGAACTCATTATAGCCCAGTCCGGCCTTGAAATTGTGGCAGTCTTTCCTGTCTCAGCCTCCCAAGTGCTGGGATTACAAGCATTCAGGATCATGCCTGCCCTCACTCCATTTCTTTTGTGGCTTTGCAGTTTGGTTAACTTTTCTGTGAGGCTACAGTGTTTTTCATAATTCGATTATAGTTTGGTATGTAATCGTAGCAGTATTTTTCTTGGCCAAAGAGCCAAGGGGAAAGGGGTATATATTGGGATATAATTGTAATCCTGTTACCTTTTCTGGGGGGGAGGGTGTTGGGGATTGAACTCAGGGTCTTGCGCTTGCTAGGCAAGCACTCTGACTAAGCTAAATCCCCAACCCCTAATTACTTTTTTAATAATGGAAGTTGGATTGAATTACGGAAGTTTTAATTGTATGTAGGGGTTACCAGAGTTGATGAACCTTGTAAATGCTGTGAGAAACAGGTCTTGGTTTTGTTAATTGATGTATTAGAAAGTACTTGAAGTACCTGGCATGTGGAATGGGCTTGACATGAATACTTGTTTGATAAACAAACGAAAGGTGAATAAGGTGAATAATTATGGGGATTTTGTTTTCCCATAGAACTATCTTTCTTTTCCTTTTTTTTTTTTCTTTTTGTGAGGCAGGGTCTTGCTATGTACTTCAGGCTGGCCTTGAACTCACTGTGTTGCCCAGACTGGCCTCAAATTTGTGATCCTTTGCCTTAGCCTCTTAAGTGTTGGGATAAGTGACATGTACCACTATGCCTGGCCTGGGCCACAGAATTATCACTTGCTGAGAGAAGGACCTTTTTCTTGAGAGGAGATTAAATTTAGGCTACTCTTCAGGCTTATTCCTGTCTTTCAGAGACTAACTTATTTTTAACTTCTGGTAAGCTACTGTTTGGAATAAGGGAATAGTAGGAAGGAGGTGATGGGGTAAACTTGCTACTGGAAGGAATTGGAAGAGCATGAGCTGTTTCTGATTTTCATTTTCTTCTTACCCAAAGAGTACAGGAGCTCAAGTCCAAGTGGCAGGGGATATGCTCCCCAACTCAACTGAGCGGGCCATCACTATTGCTGGCATCCCGCAGTCCATCATTGAGTGTGTCAAACAGATCTGCGTGGTCATGTTGGAGGTAAGCCTTCAGGCTCATGCTGGGAGTGGGGGAGGGTGATTCTGAGGACAGATGAACCAATCTATGTTTAGCAAGACTAGAATTAGGTGAAGCTGTTGGAAGCTTCCAGTGGGGGGTGGGGAACGAGGTTCCCTGAGTTCATAGTTTCCTTCTCCCGTCTTTGATTTTACTTATGGTCTGTATGCAAAAATAGAAATGGCTATGCAGCAGGTGAACCTTTGGTTCATAGCAGTTCTCCCAGAGTTACTAGGGGAAGATGGACTGCTTGGACCGAGTGGAGAAAAAGATGGATTGGGGTTTCTGAGAAACTAAGTTCCTTTTGCATTGCTGCCTTTGGTTAGAAGGAACTTTCACATATTCCTTAATTTTTTATTTTGAAGTAGGACATAGTCAAAATGGCAGTTACACTGAATTAATAAATGTATTCATAGTGTTATGTTGTTGTCACCACCCCCACCCATTGAACCCAGGGGCTTCACATTGAGCTACAGTAGATACCCTCGCCATTTTATTTTGAGGTAGAGTCTTGCTAAGTCACTGTGTAACATAGCCAAGGCTGGGTTTGAATTCTTTTCTCCCTCAGCCTCCAAGAGTGCTGGGACTATAGGCATGTACCACCATGGAGTTTTTGCCTTATGAGTCCCTGCTAATAATACTATTAGTTTATTAAAAAAAAAATAAATAAATAAAAAACAGCAAAATTAAGGGTTGTTAAGCATGTTTTAGAGTTCCATGGAGTTGATCCTTTCAGAAAATAAAGTTTAATTTGCAAATAGAATATAGAAAAATCTTCATTGAGTCTTTGACCTATTTATAGATGGTATCTGTATTAACTGAGTCATAACACTGGAGTTCTTTATTCCTTCTTCAGATCAAAATGTAAGATCCTAAAATTTGTCAACTAAAATATACATGTGGAAGTTTTTCTTACTCATAAAATTTATTTTATTTTATTTTATTTTATTTTTTTAAGGCAGGGTCTTGCTATGTAGTTCAGGCTGGCTTTGAACTCACTGTGTAGCCCAGACTGGCCTCGAACTTGAGGCAATCCTTCCACCTCAGCCTCCCCAGTGCTGAGATTACAAGTGTATACCACCATGCCCTGCTATAAAATTTATTTTAAAATGTGGAATAGGGTGTTGGGGGTTTAGCTCAAGTGGTACAGTGCTTCTTTACAGTGCTTGCCTAGCAAGCACAAGGACCTGAGTTCGATCCCCAGCACTCCAAAAAGACAACAACAACAAAAAACATGGAATAGTGTGTAAAATCTAAAATTATCTAAAGGACCTCTGCCTTGGTGAGAATTAATTAGTGTAAGCTTGTAGTCCATGGACCATCTTACAGGTTTAAAGACATGCTAGGTTGGGCATGGTGGTAATGCATGCTTGTAATCCCAGTACTTGGGAGGCTGGGGCAGGAGGATTTCTGTGAGTTGGAGGCCAGCCTGTGCAATGTAGTGAGCTCAAGGTCAGTCTGAACTAAATAACAAGACTGTGTCTCAAAAAACTAAGAAGGGGGTGATACTATGGGTAATTCGAGATTAAGTTTAGCCAGAGATAATTTGCTAGAAAAGGGGATAGGCATAAAAGTTTTAAATTTAACTGACCTGTGTGTGCTAAAGCCACACAGCTGAAGCAGCTTTGAAACCTTATCTCTTTTTGTTTTTTTCCCCTTTGACTCTCTCCCAGTCCCCCCCGAAGGGCGTGACCATCCCGTACCGGCCCAAGCCATCGAGTTCTCCAGTCATCTTTGCAGGTGGTCAGGTAAGAATATTCTTATTGGTGGCTAGAATGAACAAAGATTGTATTTGAAATGTTAATTTTGCCAGCAGCACACCAAACCCACTCTGCATGCTTGCTGAGACCTGTATTCTGTCCATAGTTTGACCTGCTTATAGTTTCATTTTTTTGTACTGGAGAAAGCCTTGAATGCCAAGCCCTTATTTAATTTTTAGCAGGCAATGGAAGTTTTGTAGGCACTCGGAAGAGGTAATTTATTTAGTAATTTAAGGTGGGTTGTGGTTTAGAACAAAGTTACATTGCCTTGGTGTCCTGCTTCTGTCCCTACCCCCACACCATCTGTGCTTTTACATGTATGGGGTGATCTTTAGAGGTCTGAGTAAAGGTAGCAGAGTTGGACCTCCGAAGAGATCTGGATGCTGGTCTCACATTGGGGACTCCTGAATTTGAGTGCCCTACAAACTTCCCCTTCCCTCCACCTCACCTCCCCTACTCCCACCCCTTCATTCCCAAACTCCAGTGTGTTGTCCCTCAGGCACTTCCTTGTAAACACTGGTTTGAACCTGTGTGGCATAACTGAAATCAGCTGGGGTACAAGGTCAGTGTGCCAGAGTAGGGGAGGAGCATGTTGGGCTGTGGTGCTGTGTGACCTTTGGTGTTGGAGCAAGAACACCAAAGCGCCCCCTTGACCTCCTCTGCTCCTTCCTCACCAACCTAAACTCTTCCTCTTTGACACATGGTTTATTCTTAAATTAGATATATATGACAACATGAAGAAGCACCACGGTTGTTTTGTTCTTTGGTTAGTATTTGAGGAATAGGTAGGTCAGTTTTTAAAATACCGAGATTCAGGTGGAAATAGTGACCTTTGTTTTGGTAGCTGTGCAAGCACGCACATTGCTCAGAGTACCTTTTCCCACTATGGTCTAGCCTGTTAAGAAGAGTAAGAATCTTTGATATCGTATTATTTGTACTTGACCTGGAAGCCACTTAGAAGGGAAGGATAGACTTGAAGTTGGTCTCACTCACATTTAACTGAATTGGCATAAAACTGTTAGGGAAATTAATTGTATTTCTGGGAGCTTTCACAAGAAATTAGTCATGTCACAGTGTTAGTGAGGCAGGTTAGAACCTTGCATTAGCACTGGCCTTGTATAAATTGGTTTGGTGAAAGGGCTGTCAGTCTGTATATTGGGTAAAATAAGCAAAGACTTAGAGTCGGGATGGCGAGGAGGGTTAGCTTTAGGTATTTTCCCTTCTCACCTGGAACTCCATGTTCCTGCTCTTCTGGATTCTCCCCATCCCATTTGGAGTTAAAAGGAAGTCCCATGCTGTGTGGCAGCAGTCCTCTTACTTACAGTTCTTCCCTTCCCTTTTTGCCTCCCCTTCCTTCCCCTCTATACCTCGTTGTTTCCCTGCCCTTCCTCCCTTTTATTCAGTTGACCACCCTCTAATACAAGCTTACAGCTTCTTCCATGAGTTGCCCTGTCATGGGTCATTCCCACGGGCTTTTTTATATGGACCAGTTCATACACTGTCCACAGATGGACCTGTGTCTTTTGTTCCTTTGTGGCAAAGTGAGCTCTGTAGGGGTTCAACTTAGTCCCACACTGACCAGGAGCTGGCATCGGCTGTTGTCCCACCCCTTCATTCTTACTGAAAATAACCCAGTTGTGCAGTGTGAAATCTGGCACTAGGTAACTTTTTTTTTTTTTAAATTTACTGATTACAGCTCGTTTCAAATTTGTGTCGTGAGCTCCTTTTTAAAGGAAAAAAGAAAAAATAAACGACTTTTTTTGTGTGAATTTCATGCTGGTGACAAGGTGCCGGATTGACAGCCCTGGAGACTGAAATCCTCTATTTATCCACAGGACAGGTACAGCACAGGCAGCGACAGTGCGAGCTTTCCCCACACCACCCCGTCCATGTGCCTCAACCCTGACCTGGAGGGACCACCTCTAGAGGTGAGAGGGGATGTTCAGTCTCCAAGGCTCACTCAATCCTTCCGCCTCAGCCGAGACTGCCAACACGCGGGGGGCCAGTGGCGCTGGTGATTTTTGTGCTGTGGACACCACCTGTCCACGGGGACCTGGACTGACCCCCCCCACATCATTTCACACAGGCCGCGTAGCCCACCAGATGGTAACACCAACTCTTTTTTTTTTTTTCATTTTTTTTTTTCATTTTTTTTTTTTTGGTTCAACCCCTCCTCCCCCTGTCCTACTCCTCCCACCCCATTTTCACCTTCCTCCCACCCCTACCTGGGTGCACTTTGGGCGTTACTGGCCACAGTGATGTGAGAAGCTTCACATCCTGTTTACCAGCCAATCCTTCCTCCCCCCGCTTCATTTTCCCTTTTCCTCTTTGTCCCACACCCCGTTGCCCTGAAGACCCACCTCCCTTTTTGGGAGGTCATGGTGTGGTGGGAGGAGGGTGTAGTGGGAGCTGCAAGTGCCTTTTGTGGAGGGGAGGTGGGAAAAGTCAGGATTTAGAGCTTAGTGGTTTTTGTATTCTGTGGTCAGTTCCCTAGTGTTAGGGACTCAGCCAGGTTCTAGTGTACTCAAGGTCTCTAGGCAGATGTTAGAGAAGAATATGGGAAAGGAAAGTACTTCAAAACATGTCATGTAAGTTTGTACCAGATACAAATCATTCACAGCACCGCAACTGGTAGAAGGGTTGGGGTGGGGTGGGAAGAAACTATTTTCCGTCCTAGGCTGTCTTGTATGCAGGGAGAAAGAGGGGGCCTTGGTCAGTCAAGGCATTGCTTAATCTCACTTCCAACATTTTCTTTAAGAAGCACATAAGTATATTTTGCCTTGACTGCTGGGAGTTTGGCTGTATTTATAGGATCCCTGGAATAAGGTCACTAAGGATTCAAAGAAGGGCAGTTTGAGTCTGACTGTATATGTGAGATTCCATCTACTGCCTCAATCCCTGGCCTCCCCATTCTTTAATTCAACTCTGGCTTCCTGGCTAGTTGAAATCTTGTGTCCCTCTTCCCCTCCCACTGGGTGGCTGTCCGTGATTGGTTTTTAATAGGAATTGTTTTCCTCCTTTTGTAGGCCTATACCATTCAAGGACAGTATGCCATTCCACAGCCAGATGTAAGTTTGGTTTTTACTTCTTGTTTTAAAAAGCTCCCCCTCCCGTCCAAAATTGTCTTGACTCTTTTCTCCCAAGTAGCCCGAAATGAGTTGGGTCTTAAACATTGGCAATATTAAGTTGTTATCTTCTGAAGGTGAACCACGTATTTTGGCCCTTAAATAAATAATTAACCAGTGCTTAGTAGAACTTTGTATGTTTTTTTGACATTTAACCCCTGGAAATTATTGCCTTCTACTTTTTTCCGTGTTTCAGATTGCTTTGTTTAAAAGAGGTGTTCCATGGTATACTGTCATTTGTCATCTGAGGGCACAGTTTAAATTGACAGTGAACTGTGCTTCCTTGAATAGTCTTCCTTTTCATGGTGGGCGGGAGTAAGAGATGGATGTACCTCTGGGTACTCCACAGTCTGAGGTAACAAAAGTATTTGGGGCGGGGTGAAGGGCCTTACTGATCCAGGGAAAGATAGGAAGTTGAACATTTGGGAATTTCAACTCAGTGAAACCTCCCTTAACACTAAAAACTGTTATTTAAAAGTGCTGATGTTTAGACCTTGTTTAAGGGCGTTTCTTTCTGCACTCTCCTTTATTCTCACTAACGTTTTCAGGTGCTGAGCATTAGACATGGAAAGTTGAGATTGGCTCTTGCTTAGTGGTAGGCCCCAGGAGAGGGGCCGTAGACCTGAGGAGGGATTATTTTACTGTAGTCAGGATAGTTTATATAGGTGAATAAAAACAGCCGTAGCTGTCAGTGTTGGTGTGGACTAAACCCAGTTTGCTTTCTTCCTAAGCTCTCTTCTTGCAGTCTCCCTGCCCTCCTCATTTCCTTCCCTCTCCCTAATACTGGTGGACCCCTGCATGGTGTGTCTTCCCCAGCACACTGCACAGTTTGTTTACTTGGCCTGTCTGTGCTTGTCCCTGGGGCAACTGTTGGAATGGCTGCAAACACCTTCATTAAGTTGCCCACAAGGGGACGGTTGCTGGGCGGGAGCTGTTGCTTCTCTTTCCAAGTACCCAGTACGTTCATTCTCTTCAGCTGACACTCTTTCTCTGTTTCTAACCCTTGCCCTTCATGTTGAGCCCATCCCTAGGGTCGTGTTGTGAGCCCAGCCCCTGCCCATTGTTGTGGTCGTAGCAGTAGAGTTTGGCTCAGGAGTCTGCGTTTTCACACTGAACGTGCTTGAGCCCTGGCTGTACTGCTCTTCTAATGCCAGCCTCTCCTGTTCTTCCTGCAGTTGACCAAGCTGCACCAGTTGGCAATGCAACAGTCTCATTTTCCCATGACGCATGGCAACACCGGATTCAGTGGTATGGACACCTCAGTGTTTATTTTTGTAAGGTGTGGTTCAAGACTGAGGCCAGTCCCAAGGTCTCAGCTTGACATCTGTTTAAAACAAACTTCGTTACCCAGCATCCTGCTGGTTTAAACTTAGCCCGTCCACGGCTAAACCCAAGGAGGTAATGTGTTTGTTAACGTGGTTTTCATTTGGGGTGAGTTATTCTAAAAGAAAAAAAAGGCCCTGGAAGGTTTGGGGGCGAGGTCTGGGGGTGCTTGTCAGGCGAAGGGTAGGCTGATGTTTCCTGTGATCCATCCTAACTGCTGCCCCCTTGATCTGACCAGCACCCCCTTTCTCTCCACCAGCTGTTCACAGACGTGGGTAGAGACAATCCGTTTGTGCCAAATTGTGTAGTGTTTTTTGTTTTGTTTCTGTTTTGTTTTTGTTTTTTGGGGCTTTTTTTTTCTGTATAAGGAATAACTTGTCCGATAGGGTTAGGATGAGACCACCAAACTCATTTTCACTTGTATCTTAACAGGCATTGAATCCAGCTCTCCAGAGGTGAAAGGCTATTGGGGTAATGATTAAAAAAAAAAATCTGTAGTATTCTACTGTTATATTAATAAACTGGTGGGAGTCTTGTTTCACTGCCCATGAACCATACCAGCAACATGCACATGGCAGAGAGGCGCTGAGAGAGCAAAGGGGTGGGCCTGGTGCCCCCGAGGGTCCCTTGATGGATCTGGCCAACCCCCTTCTAAAAAATGTAGTTGAGAGCAGGACTGGGATTGTAAGGGTTAGCCAGCTGGCCTGGTCCAGTCCAGGTGTCATTATAGATGGGTATGGGTATTTGCCGATAAGATTTTTTTCTTTTTTCTTTGGAAAACCAAACAAAAGTCAGAACAAATTGAGCACAGGGAATCAATCTGGAGAAATGAACTTCCCCTCACCTGACAGCCCTTACATTTTATCTGACCTTTAAGTCTAGGTTGGGAGGATAGAGGTGGAGGATGTTAATCTGATACAGGTATATTTAAAGCAACTCTGTATGTGTGCCAGAAGCCCATGGTACCCAATGACAGGCATGATACTGGCATTGGTGCTAGTGAGGATTGGGTGAGATAAAATTGGAATACAACAGCAGACAAGGGGTGGAAGTACAGAAGGACTTGACGTTTAGATTGTGGTTTAGATTTTGGTCCTGTTTGAGGATGCCACATCCCCTGACCCCTTGCTTCCATCCCCCTATCCCTAATAGACTGGGCTTTGCAGGAAATGGCATGAAATCAGCTCTTCTGAGTGTACAGAAGAACCATTCCAGCATTATTTCTACACCCCTCTCCCCGTCTTTTCCTCCTTGGAGGCTTCCAAGTTAGTGATGAATCCCAACAGCCAATGCTGGGTTTCCAGTTTTAATTTCTTTTTGTTAGTTTAATGTGCAATCAATGTGGTTTTGAATGCTGTGCTTTGAACTTTCTTGCTTTCTTCTGTCTTTTAGCAGGTTTGGATGCATCTGCTCAGACTACTTCTCATGAACTCACCATTCCAAATGATGTAAGTATAGTGGGATGAAAATAGAGAATTGGTTTTAAGTGGGTAGAAATGTCCTGTTAAGCTCTACAAAAACAAAGTGAGAATTTTTAGACATCATATTAAGGATTTAAGAATCTATAGAATTGTGCTGGGTATGGTAGCACACGCCTGTAATCCCAGTACTGAGGCTGAGGCAGGAGGATCCCTGTGAGTTCGAGGCCAGCCTGGGCTACATAGTGAGTTCCAGGTCAGCCTTAACTACATAGTGTGAGACCCTGTCTCAAAAAAAAAAAAAAAAAACAAAAACCAAGGGGTTGGGGTTTTAGCTAAGTGGTAGAGCACCAGCAAGTGCAAGGCCCTGAATTCGATCCCCAGTACACAAAACAAAAAGTCCGTAGAATTCTGAGTACAAACTTGATAGAGAAAATTGACAAAAGTACTGTGGGGAGATTAGCATGAGGTGGAAAGAACCCTTTTGTATCAAATGTAAATTCCCATTTGCCTTTGGTTTTTGTATTATCTAAAGCTTTATCTTTAAAGTTTTGGGTACTGTGGTTTTTGAACATCAGATTTGTGCTGTTGAGTATGGTAATTACCACATGATGTGATTACTTGCAAATAATAAAAGTAATTTCTAGGCTAGAAATTTAGTTCAGTGGTTATAGTGCTTGCCTAGCAAGCCCAAGGCCTCAAGTTCAAGCCGCAGCACCAAAAAAAAAAAAAAAATTCCAATTTTTCAGTCTTACTAATCACACTTCAAGTGTTCAATAACCACTTATTATTGCTTATTGTATAATAGACGATGCAAATTTAATTTCTCTTTTCCAAGGGCAAAAGCTTTTGAAATTACTGATAATTCTCATCACTCAGTATAGTAAGATGCTAATCATGTTGGATGAATTTAAGCATCGTTAATGGCCAAACTGAAGATGCCTTTTTTTATTACAAGTTTTTTATATAGGTTTAGTATCATCTTGGCTCTGGTTTGTTTGTTCGTTTGTTCATTTGAGTGCTGGGGATTGAACTTGGGGCCTTGTGCTTGGTAGGCAAGTGCTCTGCCACTGAGTTAAATTCCCAACCCCGTGGCTCTGGTTTATTTTGTCTTTGGAGTTAATACTGTTGAGGAAAGAAATGAAGAGCTAATACTTGGTCTAGGAGTTAGTTCAAAGTTTCTGTAACCTGAAGTTGTCAGACACAAGGATGGGTCAGTAATTGAAATTGGGTTTAGAACTCAAAAGTTTTTTGATCAGGAATTTATGAGTAAAGAATACAGGATGTATGTAGGTGGTAGTTTCTGTTCCCATATTCTTAGATGCAAGTTCTAGAAGCTAGATGTGATGTAATTCTTGGATGTAGTCACAGCAAATCTTAATTTGGTGTGCCTTTTTTTCTCCTTCAAGTTGATTGGCTGCATAATTGGCCGTCAAGGCGCCAAAATCAATGAGATCCGTCAGATGTCTGGGGCGCAGATCAAAATTGCGAACCCAGTGGAAGGATCTACTGATAGGCAGGTTACCATCACTGGATCTGCTGCCAGCATTAGCCTGGCTCAATATCTAATCAATGTCAGGTAAGGTTGCCCTACCTTTTACCCTACCTCTTATTTTATTAATGCCAACACAGTAGTGTGTGTGTTGGGGAACATTGTAGTATATTACCAAATATGGAATTATTTGGGGATGGGTAGTCTACCCCTGCTTGCTTCTGTCACAAATGTAGCAGAAAAAAGATTGCAGTCAGTTTGCATGGGGTGACATAGATTGCTTGTATTTGATTATTTGATGGTTTGGGGATTTGGGGAGTCGAAAAGGTGACATATGTCTTCACTAAAATAGGATATAGTTTTCTGGCTAGAGCAGCAATACTGACAAAACCCAAATATGCATTTCTCTTGTTACACGTGTCATATAGAAAAATATATCTCTCACTGATTTGACTTGGGGTCCACAGCACTTTTAATTAAGAATAATGGAGTAAAGAGATATCAGAGCAGTTTTTTGCAGACAGCCATACCATTTATTCTGAAAACATCCATTTTTCTCAAATTGCAAGAATGTATTATTGCTCAGAACTTGTGGGGGGAAAAAAAGAATTTGTGGGAAAGAGGAGGCATAGGTATGGGAATGTTTCACAAATACCAGGTGTATTTTCTTCTTATTCTTCCAGTCTTATCCCTTTATGACTTCCTGAGGGTTTATTTCTCCTATCTCAGGTGAAGGTAGTGTTTTACTACTCAGGTTATAAGACAGCTGTCAGGATGAGCATCTTTCAAGATGTATATTTTTCTTGCTCTCTCAACGTACGTGCTTTAGTCACATTCTTAATTGTTGGCTAACATTTTAAACCAGTGTTAGCCCATTTCCCAAGGGGCTTAACTGTCTCTTTTAGGGAGTATTATCTTGTCATCAGGCTTTCTCTTTAAGTATTTAGTTTCACCATGAAAGTTCTGTGTGAGTTCCTGTATCTAGTATAAGGGAAGAGAATTCATGAGTGTAGTCTGTTTTCTTGGGTTTATACTGACCATGTGTTTGTTCCTAGCTAAAAATGCTATCAGTTCCCCAGCAGTGGTCCTGAGTTTAAGTGTTTTTGTTCCTTTAGGTACTACTGGTTAGTCTTTATGTAGAAAACTTTCCTATGTCTAGATGTGTTTTCTTTCTTACCAGCCAAGCACATCCAGTCCTTAATATTCATAGTAAAATGGTAATAAGCTTTTCCACAGAGGCTGTTTGAAGAATTGTCTTGTGTTGGAGGGGAGTTTTAAGTGGCAGAAATCATGTTCTTGGAATCTGGGAGTTCTTTTCTTCTGCTTTAGCAAGACTTGTTTGCCCTTCAGTGTATTATCAGATAAATTTGAATTATGAATGCTTAAATGTGACTGGCTTGCTTGGCTGCTGTTATAGTTAGTAAGTCAGTGGTCATATTGTAAGGAAGCAGAAGAATTTTGCTTAGAATCACTCTTTTTAGGATTATTTCTTATTTAATGGCTGGCTATTCGGGATCATCCTATTTAATGATACTGTCCAAGCTATGGCTTTGTGTCAGAACTTTTAAAGCTTAATTTAACAGAGAAACAAAGACTATGTATACATGAAGCTTGCTCTTCATCTTCTGATCTTGGCCCAGATTGGATGCAAAAATCTGACTGGTTTTATTTATACTAACTAGACAAGAAGAATTTATCTTTCATTAATGGATTCTGAACATTTCTGCTGTGCCTTTCTAGTTTTCACGGTGGCAGTCTGGGGCCTTTCTGTAGTTAATTACTGTGCCTCCTTTATGGATCACAACTGATTCTGAACAAAAATAAACAAAATGGAGTCTTTAAGAGGAGTCTCCTGCAGTTTAAGAGGTACCCTGGATAGTCTTCAGCAAATGTCTGCAATTCTGACTTAAACACATAGGCACTTGGGTGATATCAGTTATAACTGTTGTTTGGAGCATATTTTAAGAGTAGAAGCAGCATTATTTTTGCTTTTTTAAACATGAATGTTTTGGTAGTGCTTGAGTACTATTCTCTAAAGCCGACATTAGACATTAGAAGTATGTTCAGTAAAAACAGTCTTTTATGCCCTGCCACCTCCCACTAGAAAAGCCCCAGTTCTTACCTACACTTGTGTTCTCAGCATTTTTCTTGGAAAATACTACATTCTTTAAAGTTTGAAATTAGTGACCTACTTTGGACTCTTGCTCCTTCTCATCCTTATATATTGGTTCATTTGCTGTGGATATGTAAGTAGACTTTAATGTTAGATACAGAAAAAAAACAATTTAAAAAATTCTGTGTAACATTCAGAGCTTTGCAAGTAATTATTGGATAATTGTTTTTCTTCCATTAAAATGGGAAATTGACATTTGATTGGTGGATGAAAGCATTTCTTTGTTTGGAGATTGAGTACTCTTTTTTATTTTTTACCTACAATCATTCTCTACCTAAAATCATTCCTGATTTCTGGGTTGGGTCAATGTGTCAGAACTAGAAAGTATGCCATGTAGGATTTTCTCAGTCTGTCAACTTTTTCTTCACTAAAGCAGTTTTAAATAGCATTGTGGAATGAAAGGTGGCAAAGTATACATATTTAGAGGGTGGGACACAGGCTAAAAGAGAGAGTGTGAGGTTGTCATCAGTTGATATTAAGTCTTCCTAATTGGCAACCAAAGGCACTTACTGATAGAACTGAAGAGGTTTTGTCCTGTACTTTTTCCCTTTTGTGGTCTTCCCTTCCACCCACCCTTTTTTTTGTTCCTTTTTTCCTCTGTTACAGTTTAGAAAACGCTAAACCCTCCTCCCAGGCAGCCTCCGTCACGATCCCTGATCACCTCAGCATCAACCTCTCTCAACCCTCCACCCCTTCTTCTTCTTCTTCCTCCTCCACCACCACCCCCTCGCTCGCCACAGCGGGGACCTCCGACGCACCCTCCAGCCTCCCCAACCCTCTTCCGACCGCCCCTTGTGTCTCCAGTCTGCTTGGCATGAAACCCATCCCTCTCCTGGCTCTAAATGTTGTGTCTGCTGCTAAGGGTACCGGGGCTTCAGCTACCACCACCACCACTTCTGCGGTGCCATGTGTAACTAACAAACTGAAAAGTGAGAAACAGAGATTCTCCCCCTACTGAGTGCATATCTTGAGGCACATCTTCAAGTGTTGTCGGTCATTTTATTTTCCTTTGTTAATACTGGTGAAAACCAAACTATTGTGAGCCTTGTGACTGGTTTCTTTTTACTACTTGGGGTAAAATTGGGTGGGGGGGTGGGGGGCAGTGGTAAACCTTTGTTCAGGTTTAGGCCATTTCAGCTGAGTGCCTGTTTCAGAGTCTGACTTGTTGAATTCTTTATCTAGAGCCACAGTTCTTGATTTTCTTTCTCATTCTGTTACCTTTTTTTGTAGCTTTATTCTGCCTTGCAATATAACAATGTGTTAGGCTCTGTGTTAATGAATAAAAGCTTCTCGGATGACCTTTTTTTTTTTTAAAGTTATTTAATGGTTAAGCTATCAACAGGCCTTCGTGGCCAGATTTGTGTTTCTAGCTGTAATAAAGTTGACAGAGTAAGAACCCTAGTTCACCGTGTGCTGTGACGGGTAAAGGGGTGGGAGCTGATGACTTGTGGCTATTCAACAAGAAAGTCTACACAACTGACTTGGGCCTTTTTGTTTCCCAGGTTAATTTCAAAATCATTTGTCAATATCCCACAAAGAAAGAAGCCCCTGTGTTTAGATAGATGTGGAGAGTCCTATAACTGCAATTAGCTGTTTTAGTGAACAGCAGTTTTCAGAGTCTTTACCTTACCAACAGCAGCAAGGAACAAGGGTGTCCGTCCCTGGCTGTTTCCTCTGGCAAGTGGTTATTGTTAGGATCTCTCCCAAGGCATACATACAAAGAGCATATTTCTCTACCCAGAATGGTAGAGCAAGGTTGGATGTCATTTAAGCAGTTCAGTCTACATTGCTGTGAATGAGCACTGTCCCTCTTTATGTGATGTGAGGAAGATCTTGAACAGCCAACCTATGACATTGCCCAGAACTTCTAAGATGCTGACCAGTCATCCTAAACCAACTCTTGAGTAGCAGCCAAGTTCCTTCCCCCTTCCATTCCCTGCCCTACCCTTCCCTCTTCCCATCAATACTATCATGAGTAGGAAATCATGTGCTTAGATTTGAAGGGATCCTAGGGATCAACCAATCTAGTCTGTTAACTTATCAATCTCCTCATGTAACAGGAAGGAAAACAAGAGGCCCTGAGGGAATTTAAATTTGTAGATCATATGGTTTTAGCCAGAAGGGGGTAACAGTTTGTGCTTTCAGTTTGTGCTTTGCTTTTACTCAGTGTGTTTACTTCTATGAAGTTTGTTATTTTCTTTAGTTCTTGTTTTTGGTGCTAAGGTTTGAACCAGAGCTTTTTGCATTGTGCTCTACCACAGCTGCACACCCAGCTACTTATTTTCTTATTGCAAGACAGGCACAGGTCTGTCTCTATCGAGGTATAGGTCAGTGGTAGGGCATTTGCCTGGCATGTGTAGGTACCTGGTTTTAATCTCCAGCACTGCCAGAACACACAGCAGAATACCTCTGATTTTCTTCTGTTCGATCAGAGTGTATATTGGCAAGATCTTGAAAGTACGTTCTTCTCAGGGCATTAGAGAAAAGAACTAGGTGTGCAGAATTTTTCCCTCTGATGCCCTTTTCCCATAACACCTTTGATTGACATTTGTTGGCTGTGCACTAATCGTCCAGTATATTATCTCATTCTCTAGAAGGATTGCAGCTCTTTGCTCACAGATTGAGCCTATTAAATTAGTAGTATATGCTGTAAGTCGGCTTGAAGAAGTGGAGGGGCAAACTATTGTTCAGGTAGTTTTTGCCGTAGTTGTTCCTGTATCATGTGGTCTAGCTTGCAGACATTTAATAGTTAGGACTTGCTATTACTGCTAATATGTCCTTCCCCTCTAGGGCTTGGTCTTTTCAAATTTTATCTAGTTCCCAATTAGAAGGCCTTTTAACCTAATAAGTACTCCCTAAGGCAGGATTGTTGGGACGGAATTCAGGTATTTAAGGTCTGACTACCATAACCACTTTGGTATCAATTTTTTTTTTTTTTTTCTTTTTTTGGTGCTGGGAATCGAACTCCTGGCCTTGTGCTTGCTAGGCAAGTGCTCTACCACGGAGCTAAATCCCCAGCCCCTCAATTTTTTAAAAAGTTAGAGCTCCCCTATGTGGTTGTTCAACCTTAGAGTCCCTAATGTATTTCTTTTTGATGTTGGTGCTGTGGAGCCCACCTGGGTGTCTCACTGCCTGCAAGGCAAGTGTTCCGCCATTGAGCCATGGTTTCAGGCCTTTAATGTGTTTCCAGTTGGGTTTTTCTTTCTCTTTGCCTCCTCCCCCAATACCCTACCCCTACAAAAACCTTTTCAGGCTTGGTGTAAGTTCTGGCAGTTGTTTTTGACCTCTATGTGGGATTAGAGTGCTATTACCTTCTTGGCTGAACTGTAAACTGTAGCCAGCAGTTCCTTTCCTAGACCTTCAATTCTCACTGAGCCTTTTCTTTTCAGGGCTTATTGTTTACCTTCTTTTTTTTTTGATGCCAGGGATCGAACTCAGGACCTTGAGTGTTTACCTTGTTTTTATATCATCCTATTTTGACCCTCAGCTTTTGTTTGTGGGTGGGGTGAGTATTTTTTTGTTTTTTTTTTTTGACAGAGGGTCTCACTGTGTTCTTGGCTGGTCTTGAACTCCCTTATCCTCCTGCCATAGCCTTTCCAAGTGCTGGGATTGTATGAGTGCCTGCCACCACACCTGGCCAGGAATCTACCCCCTTTTTAAGAACTCTTTTTCATGGTGAGGTGAAGAGATAATTTTGAAATTAAGTATAGTCCATGATTGAAGGAGTCTTCCTTTTCCTGACCCTTGGTCCTTCCATTCTGGCCAGCTTTTGGCTTTTCTTTGTTGTGGAAGGAATGCAGATACTGTGTTCAGTCATACTTTTTTAACTAGACATTGCAACTAGGTAATACTACTTGATTTTGAATCTTTTATAAAAATGACTTTCTGAGTGTAAACCACCTCTTACACATGTTGTTCTATTCAAAATCTAAGTCTTGCCAGGTCCCTAATATCAGTGAATCATACTCAGTTCCTAAAAATACCTTTCTCTCAAATCCCTGAATCGAATTCCATGACCTATTTGAAACAGAAAGGAAAGCAGGTATGTTTGGATGGAGAATTTGGCTCAACAAGACAATCATAGGTTTAGGAGTTGTTAAAAGTGAGCTGGGGGGGCGGGGGATTTAGCTCAGTGATTAGAGTGAGTGGTTGGTTGCCTTGCAAGCACAAGGCCCTGAGTTCAATCCTTGGCACCACCAAAAAAAAAAAAAAAAAGTGAGCTAGGGTATTGAAACAAAATTTTTTTCTCTATGTCTTCAGTCCTGAAGTGTAAGCATGAGAACAATAAATTATTGGCCCATGGTTACTTGCTCTTCCCTCTTTAACACCCCTTAGCATTTAATATTGTATTACTTACTCTTCATAGTAATAGCCTTCATGCTGATAGAGGTACAGGGTGTTATACTAAAGGCTTCTTTGAGTTGTCTTAAGCATGAACCTCAAATGGCTACTTTTAGATCAGTGTTTCTTTCCTAAATGGCTGTATTCTGTTAGTGTGTTAGCATGTGGGAAAAGGTTAAATAAATATCACATTCGTGTATCTGCACCAAGAGCCATCATGGTTAATAGTGGCATACCTTCAAGAAAGCCTTTAATAAATGTTTCCGAGAACATAGATTGAGGGATTTCTCTGTGGTTCTTTTTCCCTCTGTTCTGAGGTAATTTTCCTCAGGAATCTTAGATTGTAGAAGTTTAAAAAAGGATCATGGTCCAAGTTAACCCAAGAAGTATTGAAATGTTTCCGTTGGTACTGAAGTGCTGATACATACTCCTTTACATTTCACCAGCCAGGCTAAAAGTTCTAGAGGTGAGAGGTAGCTGGGCACTGGGAAAACTAACATTGAGTTCTTGTCTGTTTCTGTGTTACAGGCTTTCCTCGGAGACGGGTGGCATGGGGAGCAGCTAGAACAATGCAGATTCATCCATAATCCTTTCTGCTGTTCACCACCACCCATGATCCATCTGTGTAGTTTCTGAACAGTCAGCGATTCCAGGTTTTAAATAGTTTGTAAATTTTCAGTTTCTACACACTTTATCATCCACTCATGATTTTTTAATTAAAGCGTTTTAATTCCTTTCTCTGTTCAGCTGTTAATGCTGAGATCCATATTTAGTTTTATAAGCTTCTCCCTGTTTTGTTTTGTTTTGTTTTTTTTTTTTGGTTTTTTTTTTTTTTTTTTTTT